>PVLA01000698.1:0-296925 GCA_004027455.1 Hydrochoerus hydrochaeris
CAGCCAAAGACGGGCAACTAGGACACATATGTTACACCACCGGCCGCCTAAGACAGGCACAGGACCAATTGCTGTCCTGCAGGCCCATGACGGGTAAGGCCTGGTTGGGTTCATATGAAGAGTCCTTGACCTAAGACAGGCGCTGTCCTCACAGGGACTGCCATACTCCCATAAGTGATAAGGGAAACAATGTAGGGAGTGGCACAATAGCCTCACACATCTCTTCCTCCTGCAGGCATCTAGGTGCATTGGCTTACATTTCCCAAGCTAACTAAGTAACAAGATTGAGATGTTACAAAGGTGAAAAGAGTTAATTAAAACCTATTGTTTAGGATTGTCCCTGCCTGGCCCTAAGCCTGGGGCGCTTCCTGCTTGGGGCTGGGGGTGGCTACCAAGGTTAGCAAATATATATTCCAGCTTCTAAAAAATAAAGCGGATTCAGATTCACTCACAGACTGGTGTGTGCAGTGTCTTCTGTCTCTCACTTGCTGACTCCCTGTCCACCTTTGGGAAACCCTAGCCCTGCCGCAGCTGGACTCCGGCATCTGGAGTCAGTGGATTCAGTTTCCACAAACTAAAAAGCTAGCTCATAGAGCTTTGCTTTGCTTTGCTTTGCTTTGCTTTGCTTTGCTTTGCTTTGCTTTCTTGCTCTTTCTTTCCTTGGAAAATTACAAACATGTCAAAGTAGAGACAAAGGTATAATGAACCTCCTATACCCAATTATTCAGCTTGGGTAGTTACCAGCATGTGGCCAATCGTATTTTACTTTTAGTCCTACCTTCTATCGCTGAATTAATGTATTCTAAAGCCAACCCAAGAACTTGGGTTTCATCCATAAATACTTCAATACATCTTTTCTAAAAACAAGAACCATGCCTTAAAAAATAACCAAAATACTATTGTAATAATTTTTTACAAACAAAAATGTAACTGTTGAACTTATAGTATATATTTTAATCATCCAGTTTTTATATAGGTAATGAGATGCATATGTTAAAACAAGAGACAAAATAGCCTAACACTAAGAAAAAAGTAAATATCCTTGTTCCCTAAATATAGCTGTTATCAAATGGTTAGAATGATCTATTTAGCAAGCCTGGGTTTCCCACCATTCCTCCTCTCACTATTCCAACTAATCCTACTTGGTCTGCCAAATCTAGGTGTGGGTTACATCCTCACATCGTCCTCTGATCTGTATCCTTACCTGCTTAGTGATCTCTAACTCGACAGAAAGAAACTGCTCTTCACTTTTTCAGGAGCAGGCCCTTCCTGACAAGTTTATCTGAGATTTAAGTTCCCACGAAGAGCTTGGCATTCTAACATCTTATAACACATGAGAGTTGAGAGGGACTTCATAGCTTAGCCACTAGCAGTAAAAACTGAGAGGCAAGAGGATTAAGTGACCCTGCCTGCCTCATAATTATCTAAAATCTCCCCAAAACCAAAGCAAATTATTTGGACTCTATCTTTCTGTGTGGTAAAATTTTAATCAAGGATTTTTAGCTTTTATTTATTATTATTATTTGTACCAGGGATTGAACTCATGACCTCATGCTTGCCAAGCAGGCACTTGTGCCACTGAGCTATATCTCTGGCCCCTTAGCTTTTATTTTGTACCATTTAATTATCCTTAAGTTCTTACTAATGACCAATCTTTCTTTTTATTTTCTTAGGCATTTAGAATACACATGTATCAGGCTGGGCATGGTGGCACATACTTGTAATTGCAGCACTCAGGAGATTTAGGCAGGAGGATTGTTGTGAGTTCAAGACCAGCCTGAATTATAGAACAAGACCCTATTTCCAGAAAAAAAAAGAAAAGAAAAGAAATATACATGTGTCAGAGGTACACAGGTCTTGGACCAAATCACCAAATGGGCCAGATGTAGTGGTACACACCTGTATTCTCCACACTTGGGGGGTGGATAAGGCAGAAGGATTGAGAATTCAAAGTCAGTATGAACTATCTAGCAAAAACCAAAATACATAAATTGCCAACACCATGCTCCAAAAATAATAAATATACATATTTAGAGCAAAAGGAGTTATTAAAGAAAATGAAATGTCATTTTACTGAAATCTTTTTTGAACCCATGAAAATTTTTCATTTCAATTTTAATTATAAAATATTTAAAATATATAAATGCAGAAAATAACATACATCTGCTAATATGCCAGCATGTACATATGAAATAAATTTAATGCCACCCCAAAGCTTTTCCCCTCTCAAATTGTTTTAAGTAAAATTTATTCTGTTCTCTTTTTTTTTTTTTTTTTTGGTACCAAGGATCGAACTCTCGACTGTGCATTTACAAGGCAGGTGCTTATGCTGCTGAGTTAAATCCCCAGCCCCTATTCTGTTTTCTTATGCTGGGTGTGGTGGTGCATGCCTGTAATCCTAGCACTTGGGAGGCTGACGCAGGAAGATTGTTACAAGTTTGAGACCAGCCTGGGCTTCAAAGTGAGCTCAAGGCCAGCCTGAACTGCATAACAAGACCCTGTCTCAACAAGACAAAAAAAAATTATTCTGCTCTTATCTTTACTAATTGTTCCTTATTTACAAATAGTCTTGCAAGCATAAGGTCCTGAGTTCAATTCCTGCTACCCAAAAAATAAATTAAAAAAAAATACAGACAGGCTTTATCTTAAAAATAGGTAAATTTCATTCTCATGTAAATGTATATGCATACATTCAGTTGTTTTGTATATTTTCACTTTTATGTGTTACCTGAAAGATATACTATATGTGAATTTTACAAAATTGTTTCTATCAATAATTTTTTTAAGACCGAGTCGTGAATATGGAAAAGACTAGCATCATTTATTTTAACTACTATATTGAATTATACTGTATGAATAAGGTGTTCCTTCATTGGAACAGTTAAGTTGTACTATTAGACAATTCTGTCTAAGTACCCTATCACTAAGTACCCTGTAGTTTTTGCAACTAGGCAAAATGTCAAGTTTGCAAATGCCACATTCGTGAAAGTATTAGTTGTTGGTCTATCAGGATGCTATTCAATGTTTGCATATTGATCCTACATCTGTCAATACTGCTGAACTCATTCATTGCAGTAGTTTAGCTCCAAGTAGGTTTTCTTGTGGAAGACTGGTATCATGTTTTTGAAATTACCATTTTCATAATATATTTTACACTCACGAGACAAAGTTAGATTTATCAGAATTTTAGGGGAAAAGAGATAAATTTGTGTCATTTTAGGGAAATAGGTAGATCTTGAGACCGCAGTACTAAGTAAAATAAGTCAGTCACAGAAGGTAAAATATTGCATGGTTTTTCTAGTACAAGAGACCCAGAATTTTTTTTTTAAATGTGAAGAGTAAAGTCAGAGGGTCATATTAACAAACAGAGAAGTAGACTGTAGAGATGGGAAAGAGATCTGGGGAAGGAAGGAGAGGACAGACCAGTGGGAGCAGGAGGAATAAAATGATGAAGATGCAATATATATATATATATATATATATATATATATATATCCCTGTGGACTCTCTCTATGTAGTGCATTTTGGCCTCATATTATCTGAAGAAATACTAAACTAATTTTGGATAATACATTCATGTTAATATGGATCACTTTATCCATTTTACCTACTGCTATCAAGGAGAAGATATTAGGGGAAGAGCTTGGAGTCTAGGGTCCTAGGTTGAGACCCCACTGCTGTTTACTAATTATGTGTTGTTTGAGGCCATTTGCTTACCTCTATGTGCCTCAGTTTCTTAACTGTAAAATGGATATTAATGGTACTTGTCACACGAAGTGGCTGAGAATATAAATGAATTAAATTTTAGCAAGCATGTAAAACGGTGCCTGTTGATTTAGTATTAGCCTTAATTATTATTATTTGTAAAGAGAAAACCCTAAAAGAGTGACCCAAAGGACAGCTCATTTTGAGAAAATACTGCGATTGGGAAAATCTATGCATAGTATATGGCAGAAACCAACAATGGAAGCAGTGGGGGGAAGGCACAACTAGAATGATAATGGAGGTTTAACAAAGAGATGTTAAACAAAAATGTTTCCCTTTTTTAAAGTTTTGCCTGGAATTATGACTAAATGCCTAGTCCTGCCATTTGAGGAAGTAGAGAAATTCCTTATCATACATGAGAGAAGTTTCTTCATGCAACTGCCATGGCTCTTGCTATATAACAAGACACCCAATGCACTGGCATGATGCACTAAGCATGCACTTACTGTTAGGGGCCTGCAGGTCAGCTGAAATTGACTGCAGTCTTGGATCTGCTCCATGAGGCTCCTTCTGTGGTCCAGGCAGAGGGCCAGATAGCACCTAGGATAGAAATATCCAGAGGCCTGGCCTCAGAACTGACACACTGTCTATCCCACCCACATTCATTGGCCACAGTAGCCACAGAGGCAAGCCTGACATCCATGGGATGAGGAAGTATTGTTCTCCCGTGGAGGTTGGGTAGGGAAGGAAAGGGTATAGAATGAATGAAAATCTGACATTCTATATCTTCTGAAATTTTAAAATTTTGATTATGTCTCCTTCACCATGCATACATGAGTTTATATATTTATACAGAGCATTGATCTCAGGGCCTTCTACAGCCTAAGCAAATATTCTAATCTGAGCAACATTCCAGCCTCACCATTTTTTGTATTTTTAAAAATTTTTTTTATTATTTTGAAGGTATTGAAATACAACAGAACAAGACAGAACAAAACCAATTGAGACAGTGCAGTGAAATTGGTATAGAATGTCACAACAGTTTACTGGGATAACAGTAATAGGTACCATAGTATATGTCATTATCTTCATAATAGTTGTTCTCTCAATCATGTATAGCAAAATCAAGCCAAATACAGAACATTATAGAACTTATCAAAACAGAATATTGAATAGAGCAATACAATTAATCAGAACAAAGCAAAACTGTGATAACAATATTTGCCTTCAAAGAGATGGTAGAAGGAAAACCTCCCTATTTGCTGTATTGCATGTGGTCAACCTCCCAAGAGATGCTCAGACCTCTGGCTCCCATTTGCTAATGGGGGGTGTGTGATGGGATATTTGATTCTCAGCCCACCTGCTGGTAGGTGTATGGCTGCCTACCAGGGAGGCGAGTGGGTTGCTTTGTTTCCCAGTACCCTCAGTTCCAACATGGCATGGATCTTGGGAAACGCTTGCGGGGGTTCTCTCTCCAGCCCTTTTTAATTTACTTATTTTTTTTTTATTCTGAGACAGGGTCTTGCTAAGTTGCCCAGACTGACCTTGAACTTGTGATCCCACCAAGCCTCCTGGGTACTTAGGATTACAGGTGTGCATCACCACCTCTGTCCAGCACTTATTCCTCTTCCTTCCTTCCCTCTCTCCATTCTTCCTTTCCTTCCACCCTTCTTTCTTTTCTTTTTTGTCTTACTGGGGATTAAACTCAGGAGTGTTCTGCCATTAAGCCACATCCTCAGATTTTTATTTTTTATTTTAAGATAGGTCTCGTTAAATTGCCCAGGCTGACCTCGACCTCAAAATCCTCCTGCTTCAGCTCTCCCAAATAGCTGGAATTACAAGTGTGCACTGACTGGCATTTACTTTTTCGACTGAAGAATTCCAGTCTGTTTTCCTTTCTTCATTGGTTTTCATTTCTGATTTCTTTACCTTTTTAGATACGGCCCCTGCATTGGCCTTCTTGCTCTTATGTCAACATAAGAGCTTCAGGGTAAAGGAGGAAGTAGATTTAAATATCTTTTTTTGGGATCAAATTGAACGAAGAAAGGGAAAGGAACATTTTAAAAGTCAGTTGCATGCCTAGCACCATACTATGAAACTCTTTATACTATGTTGGATATTCTTTATGCATTGTCTTTTTCAGTCCTCACAAACTCAGATGCCTCTAGGAACTAACCAGGCAAATGAGTGAAATATGTGGAGTATAATTTTCTCACTTCATAGATAACTGCACTTCACAGCAGTACCACTTATTTTATTCACCGTCACAAGGAGCCCCTGTTGAAATTTAAGCCCCATTTTTCAATTAATAGGTTTTACCACAGATACCTTTTCTCTCAATCCATCCTAGCTCTTCCTGCGGGCCACGTCAGCATGGTGCATTGTCTTCTTTTGACATAGACACACTTTGCACACTAGCCATTTAGAACTATTCTTTTTCTACAAAGAACAAATGTTTTTTTACACTTTTCATTAACTACATACTCCCTATCTATATTTAAATTTCCACTTTTGATAGAGATACATGTACAGAGATATTTAACTTTTCTCTTGATTATAAGAAAATGAGGCCTAGGGATGTAGCTAAATGGTAGAATGCTTGCCTTAGTCTTATGCATGAACTGTGGATCTGGTCCTCAGGACCACAGAAAGAAAATGGCCAGGCATGGTGGTGCACTCCTGTAGTCCCAGTTATTCAGGAAGCTGAGTCAGGAGGATCGCAAGTTGAGGCAAGCCTGGAACTTAGCAAGATTGTCTTAAAATAAAAATTTTACAAGGGCTGTTCTGGTTTCAATCCAGAGTACAAGAGAAAGACAAAAACAGAGAGAGATACTACATAAAAGTAATGCCAAAGGGCAGCTAACACTCCAAGGGCAGCTGCATTGTCCAAGGTTTGTACTGGAAATTCTGAGGTCTGTGGTGAAACAGAGAATGCATTCACACCCTAAAGGGGGAGGCATCACTCAGACAGTTATTGCCAGTTAAGAATTCAAGCCCAGCATTTCCAGATCTCTTTCTCAGGATGCCAGGAGTCCATATTTTTCTCATGTAAAATTTATCACTTCTTAAATGTCACTAAGTGTATTAGGCAGGACAATTAATTAGGCTGTAGTATCAAACAAACCCAAGCTATCATTGGTTAGTACAGCACACGGAGTGTGATGTAGGTCAGCAGGGTTTTCCTCCAAGTGGCAACGCAGAGAAATGAGATCCCTTTGGCCTATGATTCTGCCACTTCCACATTGCTTTCCAAGGCCACCACTGCAGAGTAAGACGTACCAGCTTATAAGTGCCTCAGCCAGGAAATGACACATAGTTCCCATTGATAGTCAACTGACTTCACAGATCTGCAGTAGTTCTTGAGTGGGACATGAGATTCTGCCTTTCTAACCCATCAAGTGTTTCTGGTACTACTTGTCCATGGACCACATTTTGAATATACATAGGCTTGACATATCAAGGCCTGGATTGGTCACTAATGATGCAGAGTTTCACAGCTGCTTCTCAGTTCTGTGCGTTTTTTGAGACAAGGTCTCACCTAAACTAAGCTGCCTTTGAAGGTCTCTTCCTATTTTAACTCCAGGACTGTGTTACCACACACAGGCAGTCCTTTCATTTCTTCATTCACCATCTTTATATAAAAGTCCTTTGCAAGGCACCAGGGATAGAAGGCTGGGTGGTTCCTGCAGATGCTCAGAGTTGGGCAAAGCCTGAAGAGGAAAAGCTGTTCCAGAGGTACACGCACAGACAGTAGTAGCTAAGTAAGCCGGCTCTCTCCTTGAGCTGTTGTTCTTAGGTGGATGACCATAAAATGTATTCCAAAGTAAGGCATCGTTATGATAGTTATGCTGGGCATAAACCAGGACTTCCTATTCTTAGGGCCCCACAAAGCCCCAGCGCCTTCCATATTCTTTTTATTCTTTTCAATTTTGTTAGAATTCTTTTTTAAAAATGAATTTATTGCGCTTGATATTTGAGATTTGCAGCTTGATGTTGTAGATATATAGATAGTAAAAAGGTTACGACAGTGACACAGATTGACATATCTATCATCTCAATTACTTTTTGTGATAAGAACAGCTAAAATCTACTATTTAACAAAAATCTCTAATACAATATAAATTTAGTAGCTATAGTCCTCATTTTGTAATTAGACCTCCAGAATTGTTCATCCTACATCCTTCCCGATTTTCCAGTCTTCTATTTTTCCCACTCTTCACCTTTTTCCTGCCCTCCTGTGCACAAACATCTGATTTCACTAAGCTGAAAGCTCATCACAGAAGAACAATGATTTGCTTTGGCAAATCGAACACACCACAAGTCATTGCATAATCCCCTCTTGCATTCAGAGTTCCTGAGCAGCTGCTCTGGAGGTGGATGGAAATACTCACCATTTCAGTTTTCATAATCCATTCGCAAGTTAGCACATATTTTTAGGGCACAATAATGTAAAAGCTTTCTCTTGCCTGCAGGGAAGTGTCTTCAACCCCTGAGGAAAATGAAGTGGGTTATCTTTTTTTCTTCTGGTCAATGTCCAGAATGAGTTACTTCTTTGTAGTAACAGGAAATGATTCACTGCTTACTTCTGTGAAGGGTTTTAATTTTAACTGGTGTTAAACTCACTCAGTTGAGAGAGTTTCAAGCCACTGGAATTTAGGGCATCTTCCCACATCGTTAAGATAAAATTAATATGTTCATTAAGATAAAGTTAAGATCCTTAATTCTACCTTGGTGTTTGGAGATAAAGGTGATGTCCCTTGTTCCAGATGACCCAGAGCATCCTGCATCAGATACCCAAGGAATAGGGTTCTCTTAGTTTGCGTTCCCCAAAACATACCCTGATGTAAGAATTTTGGTGCAAGAAGCTCATTCAGGGCCACAGTGAGAGAGTGGGTAAGGGAGACAAGGAAGAAGGAAAACCAATAAAATATATGTTTACAAGCAAATTTCTGTCATTAGTAACTGGGCTTAGTCCCACAAGAAACTCTCAGAGAATTAGCTGGAACATACTTCAAGGCTGCCCTACTGAGAGGTAGGAGAGTTGGAGTATTTTATACATCCACCTCTGTCTCTTAGTGATTGAGAGCTGCTCCTGGGCCATTAACAGGCTGACATACTCCAGCCTGCTTTGGAGTGGTCTGAACAAGTCCACCCCATGGTCCAAGAATGTCCTAAGACAAACAGGAAGTCCAGGTGGGCATCGCACAGAGTAAGGCACTGACAACATCTGCTATAAGGATCAAACTCAGGTTCATAAATGAATTGTGTGTTCCACATGTATAGTGTGCTTTTTTGAAAGATCATCTTGCTCTGCAGGTTCTTTTTGGCTTTAAGTAAAGTAGCAAAAATCACTATCACTGTTATTGACTGTGATGTAAAAGCAATTCAGATTGGAAACCCTCACTCACGGTTTGCAGTTTCCATCCCCCAAGTGCTACTGTACTCAGAGTAAATGAGGTCATCCTCCCTCTGTACAGTCAGCACAGCGTGGGCAGATGACAGCACTGTCACTCAGACACAAAGAGAGACAGCAGCAAGGCCCAGGAAAGACAAGAACTCAGGCTCCATCATCACATCAAGACAATGCAGGTAGCAATGTTAATTACCTGTGACAGTCACGGCAATCAAATCTAGTAAGTAAAAGACACCTGGCATTGTACTTGGTGCCCACAGAAGGGCTCTTGCAGACAAATAAAAAGGATGAAAGATTTACTGTTTTAAGTCTTCTTCTGACAAGAAAAAAAAATTTTGTTTTCTTTTTGTTTATAAAAGTAACACAGGGCCGGGGATTTAGCTCAGTGGCATAAATGCCTGCCTGGCAAGCGCGAGGTTGTGAGTTTGATCCTGGTACCAAAAAAAAAAAAAAAATTAATGCAAAAATCCAGGCATGGTGGTGCATGTCTGTAATCCCAGCATTCTGGAGGCTGAGGCAGGAGGATGGCAATGAATTCAAGGCTAGCCTGGGCTACATAGTGATTTGAGGGAGCAGCCTGAACTATACAGTGAGACTCTGTCTCAAAAAAACAAAATAAATAAATAAGTAAATAGAAATAAAAGTAATACATATTTCATTGAACCCAGTAGTGCATGCCTATTAGCTCAGCTACTCAGGAGACTGAGGCTGGAGGATTGCGAGTTGAGCCCAGCCTGGCAACTTAGTAAGACCCTGTCTCAAAATAAAAAACAGAAAGGGCTAGGGAGGAAGTTCAGTAAGAAAGCCCTAGATTCAAGCAACAGTACCAAAGTGGGGGTGGGTCTGGATGTGGCTCAGTGAGAGTGTGCTCTTCTGCGTGAACAAACATCTGAGTTCAATCTCCAGTGCTAATAATAATAATAATAATATACATATTTATGGTAATTATAAAAAAACTTAGAAAATAGAAGCCAAGGAAATTTTAATTTTATTTGGTGATCTTTTATAAATATATAAACTAGATATATGAATTTTTAAATATGTAAATAAACTTCAGATTCTTTATATTGTAATCATATGTTAGAACAAATTGGGATCTTTTACATCTAGGCTTTTTATCCTGTTTTCCATGTGGCAAACACCAGCTATATGATTCTGTATGTCCTTGAAATTCTTTGAAATATTTAAATGATCTTAATTATATTCCACTGCTTGAATATATCATTAAAAACTGGCTTGTTTGTTTGTTGCTATACTGAGGATTGAACTCAGGGCTTTTGAACTGAGCTGCAACCCAAGCCCTTTTAAATTTTTTTATTTTAAAACAAGGCAGGGCTCAAACTTGCAATCCTCCTGCCTCAGGTTCCCAGTGTGCTGGGATTACAGGTGTGCATCACCACACCTGGCTTCCCTCTGGTTATTCTATAAATTCCATATACAGTAACTGTGGCAAATGCTTTGGTCCTGACCACTAGGTGTCTAAGTATTTCCTTGGGGTGCACTTTCAGGATTGGGATTACAGAGTTGAAAGATACTAAATTCAGAAGGTCTGGAGTCTCACATATGAGTGGCCTTCCCACCAGTGGTCTTCAGGGGAAATCTGTGACAGACAGGTGACTTTCCTGGCTGGCTGGCCAGTCAAGCTTGCCAACTTACAGGATCAGAATCCTTGAGCTTGCAGAAACCCTGAAGATGATCTCTCCCTTCACTCTCCTTGTTTTTCAGATAAGGAAACTGACTCAAAAGTTAAGTCACTCGCCATTTTTGGCAATTACCTACCACTTCTCTTGGGTATACGTGCCAGCCCTTTACAAGTCCCTCTGAGATTAGTACTGAGGGGCCAGACTTGGCCAGGCCATCTGACTCCAGGCTTAGGTTGTTTTTAGAAATTAAATTACATCATGACATTGAAGATAGCCTGGCCAGACAGCTGGCTGTCCAGCCAGAAGACAGGCTAAGTTCTTTTGGTTCTTGCGAGCCTGAAAGTAAACCTCTTTCCTCATCAGCTGACCACACATAGGAAAAGACTCTCTCTTCCTACATTTGGAAGAACCATGAGGTTTGGTGGGATGCTCAGGAGCAAAAATACACCTCCAGGGGGACACATCTTGTGGCTCAGACTGAGTCAGGACAAGCCAAAGGCAAAGCGCTCTGGTAAGAGTGGCCAGTTCTTTCTGTATTTGTTGAGTGGAGACTTGGACTCGCAGGTGTGGGGTGTCTTTCACAGATATTTTCAGGATTCTGCTATTTCCTCAGCATGAACTATGCCCAATATAGACCACTTCCTGCTGCAAACCCCTAAGAAGTTTTTCCTAAGCGCTTGCTCAGGCCCATAGGGGCAGACCACTAAGAAGTGCGGGAAAACAATGCCCTGCCTCAGCCTCCAACCAACCACCAATGGGAAATGGTATTAAAATGTCCCTGTGTCATTGTCCCTCAAACAGGGCACCTCCAATCTGCTGTCCTCACAGAGTCCCCAGTGGGAGTGAGGGCCAGACGCTCACAGTGGTGACCTGCTCATTAATTCACTCTGCCTTAGTTCCTTTCCCTTTCCTGTCTGACGCTCCTGCTCTTCTATCAGTTCTTCCTGGCATCAGCCTCAACTCAGGCCAAGCAGTGGTGCACACGTGATGTCCCAGCTGCTCAGAAGCTGAGATAAGAGAATCCAAAGTTTGAGACCAGCCTGGGCAACTCAGCAAAACAAAAATTAAAACGTTTGGGGATTTAGCTCAGTGGGAAGGTGCTGTGTTCAAACAGCAAACACTAGAACAAGGATGGGGAGAGGAGAGAAAAGGAAAGGAGGGGAGGGGAGAGGAAGGGAGGGGAGGGGAGAGGAGAGGAAGGGAGGGGAGGGGAGGGGAGCAAAATCCTTGCAGGGCTCTGCTTCTGGCGGAAGCCAACCTAGGACAATAAGGCCCTGCAAGGAGTAATTGTTGGAAATCCTCCTATGAGAAATCAGTAGTGTGGTGAACACAAATTGACACAGATGTTGGAATTAACAGACAAGCACATTAAACCGACCATTGTAACTATATTCCATATGTTCAAAAACTAGGAAAAAAGTTGAAGTGTGAAAGAAATAAGGGAAATAGTAGACACAGGTGAAGTAAAAAGGACGAGTGTTCCAGGGTAAACACAGGTGACGGTTGCTGTGAAGAGACACCCTAGGCTGCCAGACAGAAGCCAAAGTATGACAGTTATAATTAGGTTCCAATATATAAAACAGGAAAATTAGCAGTAGCTGAAACAGAAACTACAGTAATTCCTCTTTCATACAGGTGTGTCCAACCCGCAGCCCACAGATGGCTTGCTTTCTCTTTTTAAAAAATGTTACAACAAAGGTGAAAAAGGGAAATTTTGCTACATGCATATACTAACTATGTTACATATTTTATATGCCACCCAAAATAGTTCTTTTTCACTCAGTGCAGCCATAAGTTTGGACATATGTGATGACTGTAAAAGAATTAGGCGGACAGCACACAGCCGAAAAGGCAGCTCCACTGAACCATCAGGGGTTTGGTTTTCTCTTTCAGTCCTGTTATTCTTGAAGTTCTCCTTGTCATCCTCAAAGTTGTCTCATGATCTGAAGTGGCAACGAGAGCTCCAGCCACTTCACACACATTCCAGGCAGGAAGAAGGAAGACCAGGCATGCAAAATACAACCCCTCTTTATAAGTCAACTCCATTTAAGCAGTTATTCTGGAAACCTCACAGAATCCTTCCATGTAGATCCCTTTACCTTAACCTTTTTCATGTGGCAGCCGCTAGTTACAAAAGAGGCTTAGACATACTCTGTTTTTGTGGTATGTGTTGCTAAAATCAGAGCAGTATTACTAAGAGGGGTGACAGAATGGCTGTTGGGGCAGGCAGGTCACCAGCAATTTGCCTTAGAAAGAAAGACGAAAGGTGTAGAGATGCCTGGTGCATGATACACGGGCTGGAGTGAGAAAGACAGGAAACAGAGGTTAGTTGCATCTCTTTTTCCAGAACTGCTGAACCAATTGGTTCTGAAGTTTGCACCTTCCTTACACACTTAGAACATAGGCAATTCAAACAAACAAACAGAAAGGAAACATTTTAAACCTGGTGTCCATTACCTGAAGCTACATTCCAAAGGGCTCCAGATTTTTGGAGCCTAAAACAACAGCGTATTACGTCTCATGATGGTGCATCGGTGGGCTCAGCTACGCCGTCTCCATGGCAGTAATGTAGGGAGCCATAGGCACCTGGCAGTTCCAACAGGTGTGGAGGTCTGAGGCCTCTCTGTGCCCGGCAGCTCCTCCCTCTCCACAGTCTTTTTATCAGTCAGTGGTCTCCCCCAGCCTCCTTTGCCTTGCAGTAGGTGACTATTTCTGGCACTCAATCTGAAGTGGTGCAGAGAAAATAAGGTGATAAGAAGGAGACAAAGGAGGAGGCCTTTAGTGCAGGCATGGAAGAGCTTTTCAGGGCAGGGGATACAGAGGCTTTCAAAGGAGAACAAAGAAAAGGGACTACTTGTACCAGTTCTGGCTGGGGGAGGAGTTTGGGAGGTGGGCAAAGTGACATGTGAACAGCTGACTTGAAGGAGCATCTGCCTGTGTAACATAGGAAGGAGACAGAGAAATTTGCTGGGGGCTGGAGGTGGAGGCTTGGGTGGTTGTGGAGTCTTGGGATTGGAAAGGGATCAGCGCACGCACAAAAAGGGAGCTGGTGGTTTATCTCTGGAATGAGAAGGAGAGCGTGAAAGTTACTCTTGGAGAGAGAAGTTGTTTCTCTGGGTCCAGTACCAAGTTGGGAGGATGTAGCTAAACTCCAGGCTAGCAGAACCTATCAACAGGCACTGCAAGAGGGGGAATGTGGAAGCTTCAAGGCTTCTCAAGACCAGGGCTCTAGAACAAGGATGGCAAACCTTTTAGAGACAAAGTGCCAAGCTGCCACCCACACCCACTTACCCATCACAAAGTGCCAATACCACAATTAGACCTGAAAACTGAGATTTGTTTAAAAATAACAACACTATATAACATCTTTTTTTCTTTCTTTTTTTTTTTTTTTAGGCAGGGTCTTGCTATGCAGTTCAGGCTCGCCTTGAACTCACTTTGTAGCCCAGGCAGGTCTTGAACTTGCAAACGATTCTCCTGCCTCAGCCTCCCAAGTGCTGAAATTACAGGAGTGCGCCACCACACCCAGTTTATAACATCTTTTGTCTTAAAAGAAAAACACAGTAATGCTTGTGGCATAGGCTCACCACCACTGCTCTAGAACTCACAAAACCACTTTTGCTGCCGTCACTTGAATGACCAAAGCAAGTAATAGCCCTCTACCAGTTACAGGAGCTAGACCTCGCCTTTGGTAGGGAGCTGCAAAGCCACACTGTAAAAGGAGGCTGGACACCAAGAAGTGCAATTCACAGAGAACTGAACCTGCAATAATTACCACAGGACACAGGGAGGGGTGGGGGCCAAGACATGGAGGAAAGAAGGAGAGAAGAGGAAGGGTGTTATGTGCATGTACCAACTCCCATGATCAGTAGAATCCTTATGTACTACAAATATGTGCTAACAAACAATTATTTCAATGAGAAAAAAAAACACACTTACTATAGATGTTTTCCAGATAAACTGCCTAGAAATGACTAGGATTCCTGGAATCTTGGGATATTATATCCTCAAGACCTCCACACTTCTTGTTCACTCTAAACCAAAGTCTGGTGATATATAAGCAATGCCCATATATAAACCGAACTTCCAGTTAAAAGAGAAGACAAGGAAAAAGAGTTCAGACCTACACAGCCAGGGAAATCAATAACAACCACCTTGAAAATCTATCGAGTCTCTTATTCTTGAGTATATCTAGCCAGCAAAGTGAGGTAGGATAGAAGAAATAAAGATAGATCAAAAAGAGATAAGGATCCTAACTCTTCAATTCCAAAGAGTCTTAAAAGATATTATGTCTATAAATTTGACCTGTGTTTTTCTTCTGATGCTATGAATCCATAAATTCCAAAAACTTCCACTCTCAAAGAAACTGCTATTAATTAGGTATCATATCTCTAAACTTCAAAACCATACAAACAGTTCTTATTTTAGCTTATTTTATAAAGCTGGCTTTTTACTGGAGCCCACTAATAGGCAATCTGACCCTAAGAAAACAGACCCTAGGTAAATGATGAATACCTCAGAAAATAAGCATCCATCTTAAGGACATCCCAAGACTGACCACATAAATATCCCCAACTCCAGACTACAGTGCACCTCACCCCTTAAGTACCCACCAGTTTGTGAGTGTGCATTTCTTTGATTCTACTTGATAAATCTGCCTTGGCCTCTTTTTCTTTCCTTCCTTTTTAGTACCAGGGCTTGAACTCATATCCTTGCACTTGCCAGGCAGGAGCTATGCTGCTGAGCTATATCCCTGGACCCTGGGCCTCTTTTCTGCATTGCTTTTCTGCAATGATATGTCATGAACCTTCCTGGGTGACCAAGGCAGGGAGATCATAAATTCAAGACCAACCTGCACCATTCAGCAAGACCGTATCTCAAAATAAAAAATAAAAAAGGAATTTGAGACAAGATGGCTGATGAGTGAGGAACAAAATACAAAGCCTCCCAGGAGAAACAATTCATATGCCAGAATAAAACACCTTGGAGAGACCCAGGCAGATGGATATGGATCCTCTTGACACAGGAAGAAATTAAAATGTAAAAAAGCTTGTCAAATACTTCAGGACTACAACTGAAACAGCTAAAAGCTACAGGACACAGTGTTTTCATCATGACCTGCCAAGTTTGCACCAGCTTGAATCTACACCAGCAGGCAGAGCCACCCAAATTCATTCCCACCACCACTCACAAGAAACACGGCAGTGCTGAAGTCAGGGGTTGGTGAGCCCAACGGAGAGCATGGAGACGAGCCGGTGAAGGGACCTTCATTAATCCACTTTCAGTGCTGAGAATGAGACCCCCCCACACACAGGAAGGGCGTGACCAAATGGGCGACATGCTGGAATTGGGCAGGAGGAGCCTGAACTGGGAGTGACAATGACTTTGGTTGGTTGCTCCCTCCCCAGAGCAGATTCGTGCGATTTGCTTGGACTGGGCCACGCCCCTGGCTGGGACCCAATGAGCCGTCCCAAATCGATTCCCTGCACCTAGCATGCACTAACTGGGTGAAGGCACCTGAAGTTTGGCTGGCCTGGTAGGGAGGGGCAGGCATACGCAGCCTCTGCTTACACCTCAGTGACAAGAGCAGGCAGGAGAGGGTGGAGTTCCCTCGCCAGCATGCTTCAGAGAAACGTGGCCAACAGGGAAGGGGGCTGGGACCTGCACTGTAACCTGTGTGGAGGAAGCCAGGGCCATGACAGGAAAGAGAGGCAGGAGGAGGCCCCCAGCCCAGAACCCTGAGAGCACTGATCCAGGAGAAGGAAAAACAAGGGAGACTGAGGGCAGCAAACACGTAACATCAGACATGGCTTCAATGGACATTAAGAGATATCTTCGGGATCTTGTAGACGAGCTCAAAACCAAAATATTAAGTCAGGTAAAGCAGGATATGAGTAGAGTAATGAAAGAAATGCTCTCAGGAAGCATCTCTCAGGATGATACAGATGGAAGAAGGGAGGAACACAAAAAAAGGAGAGAAACATTTGATAAAGAATATAAAGAAAATATAGAATACATGAAGCAGATTCAAAGAGACTACCAGCTGAAAGCTGGCAAAACACCTTAAAAGAAACTAAGGATAGAGTATCAAAACTTGAAGACAAGTTGGCAGTGTGTGATGATGAAAGGAAAGATCTCTTAAAAATAACAAGGAAACAGGCAGTAACAATACAAAGGCTAGAAGATGATAAGAGAATCTACAATTTAAGAATAAGAAACGTGAAGGAAGAAGCAGGAATACATACAGGTGAATTACAAAGGCTATTCATGGAAATGATTAAAGAAAACTCCCCAAATATGAGTAAAGAAAATGACATTCGGTTGTGTGAGGCATACAGAATTCCAGCCATCTACAACCAAAACAGATCTACACCCAGACATATAATCAAAATGCCAGAAATTCAATATAAAAACAGAATATTAAGAGCCATCAAAGAAAAGAAACATTACCTATAAAGGTAAGCCCATCAGAATCATGGCTGATTTCTCGATGCAGACTATCAGATCAAGAAGAGCTTGGAGCGAAGTATTTCAAGTCCTGAAAGAAAATAACCTCCAGCCCAGATTGATGTACCCTGCAAAACTGTCACTAGAAATTAATGGAGAAACAAGATGCTTCCATGACAAAGAGGAACTGGGGGAGTTTGTGACCACCAATCCAACACTACAGAGAATACTGAAGGACATTCTAAAGAGAGAGAAAAAAAATACCAGGATTTTAGGAACAGTGGCAGAAAAGCCTCAATGAGTGGGGGGGGGGCAGGCAGTAGAATCAAGGAGAAAACTAAACAAAGGCAGAAAAATAGCATAGCAGAAATGAGGCAGAGAAGGATAACTACAAACTCTAACATAGATGGCCTTGATACGCTATATTGTTAATAGTGCACCAGGATTTAAAACCCACATTACTCACACTACTCTGCTTAGATGTATTATATTCTGTTCCAATCATTCTACCTGTACTAGATTTGAGGGCACAGGCAGTAATCCCGAAAATAACAGGATATAGTAAGGTAATCATCCTTAATTTCCTATTAACTTAATCTAAAGCTCTGTAAAACCTACACTGTTTTACCATGACTGATCATAATCGAATCTGGTTTGTTGGATTGCTGTTTTGTGTTGATAGATTTTATTCAAAGCTGTTATGATTGATAGTATCAAGTCTGAGAGTATAGGCAACTGCACTTAAGATGACAAGATCCACTAGAATATCCACTATGGTTTGATTATTACCTGGCTTTGAAGTTTTATACTGTATACAATGTTTTATTTTACTAATATTGTTATTTACTGCTATATTCATTTATACCTGATGATATAGGCAATTCTACTGAAGATAATAAGAAACAACACAGCAATCATTGTAGATCACCTTGTACTGTGGTTTTATACGACTTTTTGGTTTCATGTTAGGAATTTGTTTTGTTTTGTCTTGCTAAGTTTTGTTTTTCCCTCTAGTACAGAAAGGATAGAAATACAGGTAGACTCATGCATGCATAGCTATTTACACTTTCACTGTTTGACTATCTACTTTGTATGCTTTAATTTTGTAACTTGAACAACTATTTCTAAGAGGACAATATGTAATTTATTAACTGGTGATTACTTATTGTTTATCTTTTTTTTTGAATTCTGTATTATCTCTACCCTTTACATGCTTTTGTTTCTCTTTAAATAAATTTAAAAAAAAAGGCTGGGGTCATAGCTCAGTGATAAGTATTTGCTTAGCATGCATGGAGCTCCGGGTTTGACCCACAGTACCAAAACAAAATTCAATAGCAAGTGTAAAGAAAATAAAAAAAGAAGAAATGAAATTTTTCAGAAAATGAAATGAAGTCCAAGAAATAGAAAATAGAGATAATGAATATGAAAAACCACTCTAGGAGATGGATATCCAAGTACTGTAGTAGGAGGTTGGTGAAGAAAGAATGTAGAAAGCAAAGGAAAGACATGATTAAGTACAGAACATTAATTCCTATAACAATATAAGTCCCTAATTTGAGTCTTATAATTGCCTGGTATAATTTTTTTTTAAAAGAGACCCAGATCTAGAGGTACTAAAATAAAGCTTCAGAACATCATGGATTAAGAAAAATCCGTAAAAGCTTCCTAGGAGAATAAGAAACAACAGGTCACCAACAAGGAACATCTGACATCAAACTTACCATCATTTCTAACACTGAAATGTCTGAGAAATTTTGCCTCCTATACACCATTTCTGCAGAAGGGAGACGTGGTGTGTAGGAGACAGTGGAACCCCCAGGGTGCTGTGAAAGAGACTCTGGATTCATAGCTATTTAAGCAGCCTAAATACATCTAGTTTACATTAGATCAAAACTCCAGTAAACTTCCATGAGAATGCTTTCAGTAATGGAATAACCTCCAAACAATAGGGGGAAAAAAGAGGTTAAATTAAATATTAGTCATGTAATGAAGAAAGCATGTGTCCCTTCTCTCAAAACCAAAAAGAAAAAAGGAAAAAAAAAAAAAAGAAGAAGAACCAATTACAAATACCATGCCAGTCGTGGTGGTTCACACCTGTAATTCCAGCACTCAGAAAGAAGGTGGAGGCAGGAGAATTGCCACAAATTCAAGGCCAGTTTGGGCTATGGAGTGAGTTGCTAGCTTGGACTACATAGCAAGACATAGTTTGCTATAGTAAACTGATCACATTAATGGTCTGTTTAGTGGCTGCCCTGTCTCTATTCCCTCTGGAAGGCTTCCCACCAACACCTCCACTCTGGACTTGTGTGTGGATCTTGATGTAGCCGATAGCAAACATGCAAAACGAAAACATGAAGAGATAAGAGATTCTTGCAAAATTTCTACTTCCTCTTGCAGACTTGCTACCCCAATAAGAACAGACACAGGTTAATATGTCAGAAGGATATGAAAATAATGGAGAAAACACTAAGCCATCCAAAGCAAGATAATCCTAGACAATCCTAGACTGATCAGGACATCAGCTGAACTCAGCACCAAACACAGTCATGGAAGTAAATCTGTAGACCGGCCACACACAATCAGATCTACAGACCCACTCGCAGATCTGCACACAAATCACTGTTTCAAACCACTAAATTTGGTAGTGTTATGCCATAATAATGAGCTGACAGAGAAATAAAAGGGAATATTTAAGTTGGATGCTAAAAAGATTCTTTGAATGATAAAGAGGTCATGACATTGGTCCTCTTGTCAAGGAAAAGTATTTTGTCATTCCAGTTGAGCCTGAGGGGGCCAATAGTTACATCATTATGATAATGCAAACTCTGTTCCTTGAGTTTCAACATTTAGGAAAGACTCCCTGATGGCTACAGAACAGGATGTAATTACTGTCAACCTAAGAAATGCAAATGTCACAGGACAGCTGAGGAAATTTAGAAGATGTGCAAGGAGCTGAAGAGAGGGGAGGAGGCAGGGTAGCACCAGCGCATTCATCTTCATGGTGGACAAGAGCCGTCAGCAGAAGGCTGGGACAAACATAGGTTTAAATTAGTGACTGAAGGAGGAAAAGTCATCCGGGGGAGATACGAAAAGTGTACCAGATGAATACTGCTTGTCTTCTGTTTCTACATTTGAAGTGCTGAGGATACAAGGGTTAAAAAACATATGAATAAAGATGATAAGATGTGCATTTCTTTTTTTTTTCTGGTACCAGGATCAAACTCACTCACTCACCCACAGGCAGGTGCTGTGCCACTGAGCTATATCCCCAGTCCTATCTTCTGTTTCTTTAGCATGAGAAGTTCATTCCTGTTTTTTAAATTTTAGATATGAGATACATGCAGTGGTGTGTGTGAAGTGCATAATCTTAAGTGAACCTAGCTAAAAAGTTTTACATGTGTGCACAGCAGTGCAGCCACCCCTAGACTGAAATGTAGAACACTGTCAGCACCCCCCAAAAAAGTTCTCTCATACCCCTTACCCATCAATCTATCTCCTCTCAGAAGTAACTTTTATCCTAGCAATCACCATTGTTCTGTTTTGCCTGTTACTGATCTCCACGAAGGTGAAA
Source organism: Hydrochoerus hydrochaeris (assembly GCA_004027455.1). NCBI lineage: Eukaryota > Metazoa > Chordata > Mammalia > Rodentia > Hydrochaeridae > Hydrochoerus > Hydrochoerus hydrochaeris. The sequence goes on from PVLA01000698.1 coordinate 20,780, forward strand.
GTATGTACTCTTCTGTTTGTTTTTCTTAAATATAATAAAATTCATTCGCATTGCCGTAGTTATTTTTTATTGCATTGTGATATCCCATTATATGTCTGTTTCATTATATATCTTTTGATGGGCTCATGGATTGTTTCTCAATTGGGGCTGTTGTGAATGAATTTGCTGTAAAATTCCTGTAAAGAACTGGTCTATTGGTGTGAAGCTTATTCTTAGCTCAGGTCTTTTTTATTTGCTGTTTTCCCAACTTGGACTATGTTTCATCTCAATATTTGTGTGGCCAGTTCCCTTCTGCCATTTTGGTCTCTGCGGTCAGATGGTGGCTGGAGAGGAACAGACCGGGGCTAAATTTTTTAGGGGCTGACTGACCGGTACCTCTCTCTCTCTTTTTATAGTCTCACAGCCTCTCTATGTAGTTTCTCTTTGTGAGCTAGTTTGAACTTGCTCACAGCATGGCAGCTTTAGGATAGGTAAGCTACCTCCAAGCCAGCTGAAAATTTCAAGAGCAAATTTTCTGACAAGCAAGGGAACCTCACTGACTTTTATGGCCTACCCTTGCAAATCACAGTTTTGCCATTGCTATGTTCTATTGGTTACAGGTAAATCACCAGCCAACCTAGATTCTAGGATAAGAAAAATGCTATGTTCTATTGGTTACACCAGCCAACCTAGATTCTAGGATAAGAAAAATAAACTATGTCTTTGTAGACAAGATGAGAGATATTACTGAAGCTGATTTTTGGATAATGTACTTTTTTTTTGTCCTGGGAATCAAACTCAGCTTGCCAGGCAGGTGCTTATGCTACTGAGCTATGTCCTCTGCCCTGCACTCAGTCATTCTACCTCCACTCTATTTGGTTTTTCCAGCATATTTTTTATTATTGGACACTTAATTGTTTATTTCCTTTGATCAGTCATCTCCCTTTACTAGACCAAATGTTCTAAAATGACAGAAACTCTATTATTCTATACCCTATTAGTAATATTCATTGTCTATATGTTTTTAGCTCATTTTTAAACAATAAAACATTAATTTATAGTAGAAAAGCAGTAGATGCCTCAAGTTAACAAAGCAAATAACAAAAGCATAAACACATATTTGGAGATGTGTTCAAAGAACTAAAACCGAAATTAGTTGAAAGGATTTACTGTTGGGTGCAAAATGGAGTCAGGAAAGATGGGGCAGAGTATCAGTGCTTCTCTGTACTAGTACTTTTTAATATTCGGATATTAAAATTTTGAAAAAATTATTTTAAAAGGTCATTGTAAACTGGGCATTGTGGCTCCCAGCTGTAATCCTAATTTTTTTAAACTAAATATATTTTAATAGAAAACAAAATACAAAATAAATTTTTGGAAAACAGAAATATTTAATCCTTTCCCCATACATTAGGACTTGCTTTATCCTCAGGGCTGTAATCTTAATATTGAGGAGTTGAGGCAGGAGGATTGTGAGTTTGAGGCCAGTCTGGGCTACATAGGGAGATGATGCCTCAAAGAACCAAAACAACAACAACAAAGGCACTGGAGAAAATATGGGAAAACTTGAAGACAATATAAAAGGAACAAAACATTATTTGCAATCCCACCACCTAAATATTTCGGTCTATTTACTTCTTGTTGAAATCAGAGCATTCTATATCTTGCCTTTTCCTTTTTCTTTCATTAATTCTTTCTAAAAAAAAAAAACTTTTTTCCTTTGCATTAATTCTATCATGAAGATTTACTCTGGGCTAGAAATGTGCCTGGCAAAGGTTAAAAATTTTGTTCCTATTTTTCCCATTTAGAGATCTAACTACACACTTACCTCTTTTTTATTTGCATCTCTCCACCCCTGCAATCCACCTCAAATAAAACTATTTAACCCACTCTGACCCCATTCCCATTCTCTTATTCAGGTTCTCCAGGATCTCATCACTCATCACTAACTTTTTCTTGAGCCATGGGACAATTGTGTTTGTGTGTGTGTGTGTGTGTGTGTATGGTGTGTTTAGCAGTTATTACATAACAAACTACCCCAAACTCAACGACTAGAACTAATCACCATTTTATTATTCTTCTCAACTTCCCTGGCCAGGAAAGTGAAGAGGGTACAGCTCCCTAGTCTCTGCTCCACATGGTATCTGCAGGAATATAATGCCCAATGAGTCTCAGCTGGGATCACAGAAAGCCTGAGGGTGATAGGAGCCATTCGAGTGGGGTCAGGGGTCTATGGTTTAGATTTAAGCTATCACCTGGGTTTCTGCATCCTGTTCTGTGTGCTCTAAGAGCCTTTGCCTGTTCATGTGGCCTCTCTAGTCATATAATCTGCTAACGAAGTAGTTCTGGGTTCCCAAGAAGTACAAGCTACTGGGAGCCGCCACGGTAACGGACTAACCACTGGCAGAGACTTGAATTCAAATCCTCTCTGAATTTATTAGCTATATGGGCTTGGCTTAATCTTTTTTCCATTTTTTTCCCCCTTTCAGTCTTAAGAATTGAACTCAGAGCCTTCACCACTGAGCTACATTCCTGGACTTTTTTATTTTTTAAATTTAGAGAAGGCATCTTGTTAGTCTCTAGCACAGGTTGTGCTAAGAATCATGATCCTCCTCCCTCAGCCTCCCAGACTGCTAGGATTACAGGCAAGTACTACCTCACCAGTCTGTTGGCTTAATTTCTTAACTTCTCTGAGCTGTTAGTTCCTTGCTTATCTGTAAAATTAGTGGTACATAATTCCACCCAGGCAAGGTCATTCTGTGTATTGAATTGTGTGGAGTTTCATGGAAGACATTCAAATGCTTTAGGAAAGGTGTACAAACTATAAACCTGACAGGACATAAATTCCTGGCAACCTGAAAAAAAAAAATCTTCAGGTTGACTTGGATTTCCAAGGAATCAGAAGTTGAAGCCAGTTGAGATGGGGGGGGGGAGTGTGTGCTGGTTTTTAAAAATTAAATATTATTGTGTAATTGAGGCATGTAGAATCTTCTTTCTGTTCCATTGTGGCTCTCCCCACCCCTTTATTAACTTCTGGACTTGACTTTAAATTTACTCTTTCTTTCTTATCACTTACTTAATTTCCTTTCCTAACGATTTTTCATCCTATCCAAAAATCTAGAGCCTCAAGAAGCTCTTCCTGTGTTTAACTATCTTCCTCTTGTGAAAATTTATTGTTCCAAGTGTACTTTTTCCTATTATAGCCCACTACAGTGGAGGTTGAGGGGTCATGAACACTTGTGCCAGGAACTATCTCACAAAACAGGCTACCCTATCTTTAGGACTATTTTTACTTAGGAATTGATAGCAAAACTGCCAACTATGACCTCAGGTCTAGCTTTCCGTAGTAACTGCTGCTACTCACCAATCAGAGCTTCCTCCAGCAACACAAGCACCAATGAAATTTCTTTAATAACTTGTGTAGACTTTTCTTTCCTACTAGAGCCCCCAAACTTTCCTTTGCTCTTCAAACATACCAGAGGCCACCCTGGTATGTTTGAAGAGCCTCTACATGGGTGGATTGGTTGCAATTCTTTTCTTCTTTTTTTTTTTTTTTCTTGGAACCGGGGACTGAATTTACCACCCTATGCTTGCCAGGTGGGCACTTATGCTACTGAGCTAAATCCCCAGCCCTGCAATCCTTTTGTTTATTACCAAATAAAAGCTCCTTCACTGGTGATTACTGTCTGCACTTTGTATTTGTCTTTGATACTCTCTAGACGAGAAAGCTCCTTAAATCCAGTCTCCATAACTGGTCACCACCTAAGCCGGGAGGAAACAGAACTCACACCCCTCAGGACATTTCTGGAACAGTGTCTTTCTTGCTGGCCTCTGTCTCCTCACTTCCACTATGAGTGAGTCCCCTGCCATGGAGGCTCCTTCAAACAAAGGAGATTTGTGAACAAGTGAGAATCTTTCCACGATCCAGTGTTAATCTTCTTAGGTGTTAATATTTAGCATTACTTTGTGCTACAGGCCTGAGTACCACTAAGGGCAGCTATCTGAACCTTTATCAGCAAAACATTTTAAAATGCTTCCTGCTTCTTCCACTTGCTGTTCTTGTTTATTTGTTTGATTTGAGCTGAGGTCTTTGTGTGTGTGTGTGTGTGCTTATAGTACATGTGATTACATTCATTGCAGGCATTTGGTATATAAAACATTTCAATTCCCCTTTCTCCCCTTCATTCCCCTTTTATTTTTCTAGCATCTGGCCAGGGATTTATCTCAATAGCTTAAGTGTTTGCCTGGTAAGCATGAGGTTGTGAGTTCGATCCCCAGTACCAAAAAGGGGGGGGGGTAATATTTTTCCAGCATTAGATTCATTTATTTATCTTTTTTTTTTTTGTCTTTTTGAGATAAGGTCTTACTATGCAGTTCAGGGTGGCCTTGGGCTCACTTTGTAGCTCAGGCTGGTCTTGAACTTGCAGACGATTCTCCTGCCTCAGCCTCCCAAGTGCTGGGATTACAGCAGTGCACCACCATGCCCAGCTCATTTATTTATCTTATAGGACTTTATAAAGTTACTTATCCTATATATAGATTGAAAACCAGACTAACAGGCCAAAGAACATATAAAACATGTAAGACAATTGCACTAAGTCACAGTACACTTACATTGTTTGCACTGGATTACAATTATCTTTTTTTCTTTCTCTTTTTTCCTACTGTCAGTCATATATCACAAAAGGGATGAGATAATAGGTGGGGGGAGAATTTTTCATATGAGAGAACCCAAGAGACATTTAAGCTTATATGTTATGTGTCTGAGTTACTTCACTTAAATTATGGTTTCAAGGTGCATCCATTTTCCTACAAATGAGTCAAGTTTATCCTTTATAGAAGAGTAGTACTCATTGTGTACAAATAGCACATTTTAAAAATCTGTTCATCTGTTGATGGGCATATGGGTTGTTTCCATGATTTAGCTATTGTGGTTTGCACTGTTATAAACGGGTATGCATATATCACTGCGATATGATGTCTTTAACTCTTTGGGGAAGATATCTAGGAGAGGAATAGCTGAGTCAAATGGAACTTCTTCCTTTAGCTTTCTGAGGAATCTCCATACTGATTCCTATAGTGGTTGTATCAGTTAAAGTCCCGCCAACAGTGGAGAAGGATTCCTTTTTCTTCACAGCCTCACCAGCATTTGTTATTTGTCGATTTCTTGATGATAGCCATTCTTTCTGGAGTGAGATGGAGTCTCAGTGTTGTTTTAATGTGCATTTCTTGAATGGCCAGCGAAGTTGAACATTTTTTCATGTATTTATTGGCCTCTTGTAATTTTTCATCAGAGAGTGTCTACTCTTTTCAAGCTGGTGTCTCATTATACTGTCCAGGTTAGCCTAGAACTCCTGGGCTCAAGTGATCCTCCTATCTTAGCCTCCCAGGTCACTGGGACTACAGGCCCATCACTACACCCTGCCCCTATGCTTTCTAAATGGAGATTTCTAGTTTGACAAAGTAGAAATGACAAACATACATGGCTATTTATTATGGAAATTGGCTCACAATTAATGGAGACCAGGAAGTTCCATGATTTGTTGCCTGCTGTCAGAAGAGCTGGTGATATAATTCAGTCTGAATCTGAAGGCTTAAGAACCAGGCATTCTGTTGTCTGAGGTCAGGAAAAGATGCATGCCCCAGTTTAAGGAGAGAGAGAAGTTATCTTTCCTCTGCCTTCTGGTTCCATTTAGATCCTCAATGGATTGGATAATGTCTGCAGACATTATGAGGATGGATTCTCATTATTCAGTTTACTTGTCCAAATGCTAATCTCTGCTGGAAGACACCCTCACAAACAATGTTTTACCAGCTATCTGGGCATCTCTTATCCCATTCAAGTTGCCACATAAAATTAACCAACACACTTGGCAAGGAAATCCTACTAAGTATTGTTGGAAGAGAAGTGACAGGTAATGGATATCTTCCTGCAGCTCTGAGAGCCAGCAAACACTGTTTTAGGTATCTCTGAGTAGCAAAAATCCTGATTTGGGGGTCAGACAGAGCTGTATTCTGATCTACTTTCACTTACTATGTGGTCTCTTACAAGTCATCTAACCGTTCTTTCCTAGTTTCCTCATATAAAAAAGGAATGAGGTCATAGGTCTTCACCAAATTATCCAGATTAGGTGCCACTGACCTAGCAGAGGGCCCGTCACATTGCTGGTTTCCCAAAATGGCACTGTGTCTTACTTTTGCAGGTGTGGGATCTGGAGATCTGAGGAAGCACTGTTGTCTTTGGCTTTTCCACCTTTAGAAAGGTATGCGGCTGTGTTTGCACAGGTCAGGAGTTAATGAGCAGCAGTGTCAGCAAAGGTCCTCCCCATGTTCCATGTTCCTCCTGGCTTTGATGGATACACTTGAGCTGCCTTGGGCAAAATGAAGTAATGCTTTGGAAGCATGAAGAGAAGCCTCTTTCTCATTTGCTGTCACACCCTCTAATGTCTAGGTGTCTTTCACAACCTTTGTTTTCTGTCATTAAGTTCATATGACAGCCTTCTCCCAGATTCTTCTCAAATAGCAGAAAATGAAAACATCTCACAGATTTTAAGGGTTCAAGTCCACTTTCTTCCTACACAGAAGCATTTTCTTTAGGTCTGTGTGCTCCATTCCTAAGCTTCTGTCTTTTCCAGATTTCCTAATTAAGCCGTAATACCTGAAAATCCTTTAAAGGATTTGTTTTTCTTGCTTTAAATTACTTCAAAATAACCACAGGCAGATCTGCTAACAAGCAGAAGATAGAACTACCCAACATTTTTCTCTGAGTTTCTACCTATTACACTTGGAGTTTACACTTACATCTTGTTTAACTTCACTGATGAGTCAACAGAAGCTGCCACCAGCAAAACCAGTTGTTTTGTGCCTGAGAACACCCTTCTGCTGGTGTGGTTTTTTGTGATTATTCAACAACCTGATTTTTGGAAGTGAAACATTTCTTGCTCAAGATGCTTGGGAAGACACACAGAAATCATATATTTCTTTAGTCCATTATGTTAGATCTTCAAGTTTATGTCTCCTTACTTGTAATACTGGTTCCTTACCCAGACTTTATGGTTCACACCTATAAGCCCAGCCCTGGGAAGCTGAGGCAGGAAGACCACAAACTCAAGCTCAGCCTTGACAATTTAACAACATAGGGAGACCCTATCTCAACATAAACAATTTTAAAATGTGGTGTGGCTGTTTCTCAGTGTGAAGGCCCTGGGTTCAATCTTCATTTTAAAAAAAATAAAATTATTTTAAATGTATAAAAACAAATTATCTTGAACACAAATATCTTTTTCATTTAGCAAAAATAAAACAAAATTTAGCAAAATTTCTGACCTACAATCACTATAATTTCTAACTTACAAGACTAAAAATGGGAAATGGGAGGTATAGAGTACAGAGATATTTTTATTTTTTTGGTACTGGGGATTGAACTCATGACCTTGCGCTTGCCAGGTAGGTGCTTATGCTGCTGAGCTAAATCCCTGGCCCCAGAGCTATTTTTAAAAGCATGAAAATAAATGAAGTAATGCTTACAGTGATAGGAGAAATCAAAGGTGGTGTCTAAATGGTTCATTTCTCTCTCTTTCCTTCTCTCTCTGTCTCTCTTCCTTTTTCCTGGCTGCCATAGGTTGAGCCCTTTCCTCCACAAGGCCCTTCCACCATGCCCTTTCTGCCTTGGACTGAACCCTCTGAAACAATGAGCCGAAGTAGTCCCCTGATCTCTTAAGTTTTAGATGCCAGGTATTTTGTACTAGTGAAAACAAAGTGACTCATACAGGTCTACCAGACAGAAGTTTGCTCGCTGGGAATGTGCCCTTGAAGGTAATATTGAAACCCTAGCCCCTTCCCCTCTCTTTTTGCTCCCTGGCTGCCATCAAGTGCAAAGATTTTATTTCCCCACACACTCCTCACCATGAAGTTCTGTCTCACCACAGGCCCAAAACAATGTGGCCAATCACAGTGGACTAAAAACTCTGAAACAGAGAGCCAAAAATAAGTCTTCCCTCTTTATAAGTTGACTTAGATATATTGTTACCTTGATGGGAAGGTGATATCATAGGAGAACTATAAAGTTCTGTGAAATCCTATCACTTGGATACATGATCAACAAATGAAGGAGCTGAAGGGATTTGAAAAATGATGTACCACTTGAGTTGAAAGCTAAAGTAGAAATAAGAATGAACTAGGTCTAAGGGAACAGGTGAAGAGTATTTCATTTAAAAAAAAAAATCATGTGTCAAGACCCTGTTATGGTACATATAAAAGACCAAAAGAGAGTGAAGAGGCCTTGAGGAGAAAGAAAGCCAATGGGCTAGACAGAGCTTAGGCCATAGAAAGCATTATTAACCAGGTGGAGAGTTCTGTGTCTATCCTAAGTATAACAGATTTATTGGTGCTGATTATTCGTGATATGCTTTAGTGTGGCTCCAGAGGATAGGAAGCTGAAAACAATATTCCTAGGTGCAATTGTAGCTAAGATAGTAAAGGTAATCTAAATTCAGGCAATCTGATTCACTCACATGAGATCTGGAAGGTGGACATGAAGCAAACCCACACAGAACTGCTTCTGCAGTTTTTGCAGCTGAGCATAGTCAGGAGATTGAAGTTCTCTGGTGTTCAGGGGTCAGATGTTCTAAGGGTAGTTTCATTACTATTATTATTATTATTATTATTATCATTCATTGTAGAGATATACACAGGGGCAGCATCACTGTAGAATCAGTAAGTATAGCAGTACACTACCCTCACCCTTGAAGTGCTTCCCAGGTGGTATGCTATGTAGCCCACAGCTGTAGTAGCAGCTTCCTGTTCCTCCCTGTCTGGTAGAAATAACTGTTCTGCCATCACATTCTAAGGATCATCCCTGGAGGTACCGTCATAGATAGCTAAGTTAGGTAGGAAATTAGTTATTATAGGCAGTCAGGTAGGACTGGGCCTTTAGAGAGTCAAGACAAAAGGTAAAAGCATACTACAACTGTGGTTGGAGGCTCAAGATAACAACAAAAGGACCAGGCCAACATACTCTTCCACAGGTGAGATAAGTGATAACATTCTAACAAAGTCTAGATAGGTATCAGTCACCTCAGTGGGCAACCAAGACCCCGGATCCATGATCCACCTGAGAGGTTCCTCCTTCTTTCCATGCCCACTCATTAAAGACTTGCTTCCCACTGCACCAATATTACCTAAGCGGCTATACTTATAATCTTCTTGGTTGATCATAGCTGTAACCTACGTTGTATCCATGTGGGTGTGTGCTGTAAAATTTCCCCTGAGAAGTGGGGTCAGGGTAACCCACTTTCCAGGTGTCCCCTCCAGTCCCTCTCAGGCAGGAGCTTTCTATCCCTCAATAAATATTTCCTACTCTTTACCTCTGTTGTTCCTAGAATTCATTTTTCAATTTTCAGAGAACATGAGCTCAGCATATCAGATATCTAACAGATTGAGAGGTATAATATCTCCCTTATATCATATTTGGAGGTCCTGATATCACCCCATGTCAGTACAATCTAGAATCCATTTGTATTCTAGCCCTTTCAACAGCTTTGTAAACACTGAATTCCCTGTATCAAATCTCATTTTGCTTGAAAGAGCCATAGATATGTTTTATGCAAATAAGACCTCAAATAAAATGCAAACTTTTGAGGGGTTAGACTACATTAGAGTGCTTGCCTGACATGTAAATTTATCTTGAAATGTAAGATCAAATCAATACCATTTTCTAATATATAGTCCATATTATAAATTCCCAGACCATTAAGTCATATCCTTCATCAGTAATCTCTATCCATGATCCAGTCCATGATGACAAAGTTTAGACTCTTAATCCACTACAATTCCTCAGCATTTCTCTTTTTTCCTTTTTGTTTTGTATTTTTTAACACATATGACACATAATAAATGCACTCATTGTGGAAATTTGGTACATGTACACATTTTCACTTTCTCTTTGATTTTTTTTTTTTAAGACAAGAGTCTCACTATGTAGTTCAGTTTGGCCTTGAACTCACAGTTATCCTCCTGCCTCAGCTCTGAGTGCTGAGATTGGAGGTGTGTGCCACCATGGCCAACCCCTTTTTGATTTTTGAAGTCTTTTTAGAACCTTAACACTTTGTGTGTGTGTGTGTACGCATGTATGTATGTGTGCCTTTTTGAGACAGGGTTTCACTTATGCAGTTCAGGCTGGCCTTGAACTCATTTTGTTACCCTGGCTGGCCTTGAACTCACAGTGATCTTCCTGCTCCTGCCTCAGCTTCCCAAGTGCTGAGATTATAAGCATGCACCACCACTCCCAGCTGAACCTTAACACTTTTGAAAAACACAAACCAGTTGTTTCATTCCTTGTCAAAAAGAAGAAAATCTTAATGCAGTCACTGCATTGTCCCTGGATCCCCATTTACAAGACAAAACAAAACAAATATATATATATATATATGAAATGCTCTTTTTTTTTCCTACAGAGAGCTGTTTATTGAGGTGGTAAATACTTGTTGGGTATCTAATCTATTCCAGACACTGTGCTAGGTGCTGGAGGCCATAAACAAAACAGACCAGTAGTGCTGCTTCCAATATTAATATAGACTATTAGCCTGAGAGGGACCAGAGAGTCACAAGAAAGAAAAGCTACTCTAGCATACGTAGACAGAAACGGCAATTTATTGGGAAGATGCTCCTGGAAGAGTTAAAACACCCAGCCCTGGATAGGGCAGGATCAGGGATTCTTGGACCTTGCCTTAGAGTGATGATGTCATTATGGTGATTCAGCCCCAGCATGTCCCAACTGCCCTGAAATTCATATCTGAAGTCACCCAGGAAAGAATATGATGGGCTTGGCTTAGATGAGGCGGCTGTTGCTCCTTAGTCCAATCAATTACTGGTAGAATGGCAGGCTCATGTGATTTACAAATGGCCAGTGGGGACTGTTCCCAGCATCTGTCTGTTCTCACAAGAGATTTTATAAATGGAGCAGAGTGAACACTCTAGTTAGTTTCTATATTATACCCTCCTAACACTTAAAGAGGTTGAAGTTTGATGTTAAAAATATTTAAGGGCTGAGGACATGGACCAAACTCAGCTTTAGAGCACCGCAGTGTATGCACAAAGGCCTATGCTCAATCCTCAGGGTTGGGGGCCAGGGATTTAGCTCAGTGGCATAAGCACCTGCCTGGCAAGCGCAAGGTCATGAGTTCAATCTCCGGTATTGCACACACACAAAAAAAAATCCTCAGGGTTGGGCAATACTATGTGCTATAGTATCCCAGGAACTGACTATTCATAATTAATGGTGGTTATAGCCCAGGAATGGACTTTAGAAGGACCCTTGCTGGACCAGGCATTGATCCTTTAGTTATTAGATCATGAAGAGATATGGGACATTGATGGGAAGAACCAAAGTAGCCCTGAAAAGGTAGGCTTTGGGGAATTTTTCTGGGAGTTCAGGTGTCCTAGAAGTGAACTCTGAGATGAGTATTAATGTGGACATGATTTAATGATGAAATGTTCCTAAGGTAGGCCATTAAGAAAGTAGATGAAACTGTACAAGGAGGGGAAGAAACCTTGGCAAGGATTTCTTACCATAACAGAGTTCTCCAAACAAACAGAAATGATAAGATGCATAGTTATAGATAGATTCAGAGAATGGGATAAAATATTTATTATAAGGAATTAGTTCATGCCATTGGAGAAGCAGAGAAAGCTTTCATCTGCTTTCTGCAAACTGGAGACACAAGTGAATCTGTGGTCTAGTTCAAGTCCTGAGTCCTCAGAACCAGGAACTGATGGTGTAAATCAGCCCAAGGGCAGAAGACCAATATCCCAGCTCCAACAGACAGGCAGAAAGACTCAGATATGTAGAAGTAATGAATTTTTCTTCCATGTTTTTGCTCCATTCAGACCTCAAAGGATTTGATGATGCCACCTGTTAGGGAAGGACATCTGCTTCATTCAGTCTATAAACTCAAATGCTAATCTCACCCAGAAATACTTTCACAGACATACCCCCAAATAATTTGAAATATTTGGGCGCCCCATGTCCTAGACAGGTTGACAGGACAGGTATGAACCATCAGGATGCCAGCTCAGACCAGGTCCGGCAGAGACTTCCTTTAACTGGATCCTGCAGGAGGGCTCCAGAATAAGAGCTGCGTCTCAGAAGTCTCCCAGCCAGAGGCTAGGGAGTTAAGTAAGTTGTCACATCTCATCACCTGTTAGTCACTGTTTAAGTCCCACGATAAGCAACAAGATAAGTCCTCAAGCCTCCTGGTTTTCTGCACCTGTGGCTGAACATCTCTGGAAGCCAAAGGGCAGCCCTCCTCAGAAAAGCTGCCAAAGCGCTCTTCACGCTGGCCGCTGGAGCTGAAAAGACCCAGACGGTGGAGTGGAGCATGGAGCACTGCCACTGTCCATGCCAGGGGAATCAGGGCAGTGGCTACATAGCAAGAGTTTCCACATTTTAACAACCATCACAGCCAGACCAGTGTGTGGCAGCTGGATATCAACCCTGAGTATGAGGCAACAAAGAGTAAGAAACCAGAGAACTGAATACTGATCTGGTCTCTTCAACCAACTAGCTGTATGACAGTAGAGAGTCATGATCATTTTAAGACATCAATTTCCCTAATTATAAAACAAAAGATTGGAGGGAGACAATTTCATCTCTGATGTTTTGTAGATTTCTCCTCTAATAACAGTGAGGACTACCTTCCTCGTGTCTAGATCATACCTATATTTTTGTATTCAGTGTGAAATAATTCACATAGTGGACAATTAAAAATTTGGCTCCTTAAAGATTTGTTCCTATGGCACCAAGAATTTAGCTCCACAGCATAAGCACCTGCCTGGCAAGTGCAAGGTCATGAGTTCGATCCTCGGTACCAAAAAATTTTTTTGTTTCTAGAATCTAACCCCACCTTTCTATTCCCTGATTTTTTACTTAGGTAATAGAGATCCCTCCACGTGATGGAAATTCATGGCAACTTCTCAAAGGGCCCATCTGCTCAGTTTCTCAAAGGGCCCTGATCAGCTGCAGCACAGGCAGAGAGCCTGAATGATCTGTTGTAGTTTGGAATTTAGAGTTAATAATATCTGCTTCAGGAGATGGTTTGGAGGTTATTCTTTACAGGTAGTAGTAGCTTATTGGCTAAACTGTTCTGAAGTTTAGCCTCACTGGTATTCTGGTACCCGGACCCCTGAAGTCCATGCTTGGCCACAGAGACATGAGTCCCCTGACACCATCCTCCTATATTCCCTTTCTGCTTAGGTACTTTCTGCTATTTGCAGTCAAGAACTTGGAATGATACAAATACCAACCCATAGGTAAAAAACATACTTAATAACTTTTAAAAGTCTTACATTTAAAAACTGGACAACTTCGAATAGCACAGAACTAGATCCTATTTTCAGTCCTGTATCGTGGGTCAAGGGTTGTTGACATGTCTTTCCATGTCAAAGGGTAATGGCCTGGGTCTATAGCCCCATTAAAGAAGATTCATGTCCACCAGAGACAATAGCACAGATTAGCTTTTCATTGAATAATAATTAAAAAGGTAACCTATCATGATACAGACAAAGAGAAAATAGAAAATTTGCATGCAATTTTTTTGTAACTCTATTCTGAGATTTTTATACACAAGTACCTAAACAGAAACAGTGTTACTGCAGTAAATTTTTCTAAAATGTTAGTAAAACATTGTTCTGTGTACCTTTTCTTTGTTGAGCTCTTTACCTGATCATATTTTGCTTACTTACATGCAGTGACATTGTTTCTAAGCACAAGACTGAGTTTCTTATGGCTGTTGTCTTAGATGATGTTTATGCAGAATTTTCTTCTTTTGTTCCTGTGGATAAAGCATTTTAAGAGACATAGGATCAGAATATGAAGTATCTGGATGTTCTTCCATCCATTCTTGCTCTAACACAATTCAACAAAAAACATTCCAAACAGATGGAATCCTGTGAGCTTTGAAACACACAACAAAGACACTGTAAAAGAAAAAACAGTGAAATGTGCACCCAGCAAGGGAAAAGTTTCTGCTCACACTTTGCTATGATGAATTCAAAAAAGATGAATTCATTATACTTAAGACAGCTTGAGTGAGAAACTCAGGCATCTGATTAGTCTGTAAAATCAAAATGACAGAATCCTTGGAGAGACAGTTGCCTGGTAACTCAAACTAGAAAGTTGTCTTTAGATTCCTTTGGATTCATGTGTGTCTATTTTGGTTTTTTCTGTTGAGCTCATTTCCTTTCCTACAATCCAAAAACTGAACAATTTGGGAAGAAAAATTATACATGAAGAAAGCTGTTTTCCTCCAGAAGATATTTTTATTAAGATGTACAGCTGTTTTCACATAGCTGAATCACTCTATTTTCAGAGCTATACAGGGACGTATATGAAAAGAAAGAAAAATGCCAACTGAGAGGAAATTTCAGATGGAGATGTATATTTTGAAGTGGAAAGCCAGATGCTGGCTTTCTAAGAAAAGAACCTGGCTCAGCAGTCATGTAAGATCAAAGTACAGTTTACCCCAGCAAGAGAAGCTTTATAATTTCTCACCTCTTCAACTGAACTACTGACATCTAGTGGGTGAAATCTAGGGGAACTATGTAGGAATGTTGGTCCTCTCCAAGATTAGAAGCCGAGTCTACCTCTTCTGAATTAGTAATCCAAACCTCGAAATTAATTTTCTCTCTGCACTTAGACAGAAAAGGCCGTTAGCTGCATTCAGTTGTGATTCATATGATTATAAGCAAGAGAACTTGAGATGAGAAATCTTGTGCAGAAGGATATTTACTGAAGGATTTGGGGCACTCACAAAAGGCTAAAGAAACAACATAGAAATGGTGAGGAACCAAAACTTTAGAAGTTAAGAAGAAGGACACAGAAAAGTCCAAAGGAGTCTATCGTGAGATAAGTGAGTTTTAATTATCCATTCTGTCTTTGTATTATTTGCTCATGATTCATAATCCCTGGAGTGTCAGATGGGCTGAGATGAGCTGCTACGGGCCTAGTCCTGCTGCACCTGGCCAGTAAGACAAAGAGCCTAGGGGAGGAGTCTCCAGGAACCCTTTAGTTTCCATGCTGGAAAGACAGGTCCTTAGTCACATCAGTACTGTGTACAGTGCACAGCGGGTATTTCCCAAAAGACATTCTGGCTTCACCTGTGCTTCTTGGACCTTAACGACTGGCTCTCGGTAAAATCAGCCAATGTGAAGCAGTAGCAGGAGACTGGGGAGCTGGAGCGAGGGACAAGCCAGGGTATCTCTCCTTCCCACTGTGCTCTGAGCAGCTGCTCCTCCTGCCAAGCCATCGCACCTGGGTTGTTGTTTCTTCCTATTTGCTAACTCTTCCTTTTCCCTCTGACCTTCTAGTATAGAAATGGTGGTGGCTTCCTGTAGTTGGTCAGTTTCAACACTATTGACATGTTGGGGAACATATTTGTTGTGTGTGCATGGGGGGCTGATCTGTGTACTATAAGATGATTGGCAACAGGGCTAATAGAATCCATCCCCTAGAAGTTACTAAATACTCAGGTTCTGGCAAGAAAAATATCTCTGTATGTTGTCAAATGTTCCCTGTGGGGCAGAATCCCCTAACTGAAAACCACAGTTCTAACGCCTTTAAAACTGCACTATATTTTCTCTACAAAATAATCTGGAAAGGGCTTTACTTTTCTAACTTGAAGCTGACAGATTCACAAGTTGATAAACAACAGCATCTAAATTTGATCACACACACACACACACACACACACACACACAGAAGATTGAATCCAGGGCCTTTATTTTTCATTTTGGGGGCAGGATCTCACTAAATTGATAAACTGCCTGAACTGGTGAGCCTCCTGCCTCAGCCTCCCAAAGTGTAAGAAATTAATATAATAAGCATATTATTTGGAAATACGTCACCAATAAAAAGTATTGAATACAACTGCTTCTAGAGATTAGGATTGGAAGGCAAGGAGAGGTTTTTGTGAACAGTTTAGTATTATTTTGTTTTTAAAAGTTTACACATGCATACCTCATAAAAATAAAATATTAGAGCAGATCTTTGTGGCACATGCCTGTGATCTCAGCACTCTGTGAGGCCGAAATAGGAGGACTGTAAGTTCAAGCCTTGCCCTGGGAAACTTAGTGACCCAGTGAGATCTTGTCTCAAAATTTTAAAAAATTAAAATTAATAAATGGTGGGGAGTGTAGGCCCTGAATTCAATCACCAGTATCACACAAAAAAAAAAGGAAATAAAACATGAATGCCTCAACATTCTATTACTACATAGAAAGCGTCAGGAAGAGACCCAAAATTCTTATCTTATAAGAGATTAAAGAAAGGCTGGGGCAATCCACTCCCCCCCCCACTCCTCATCCCTCTCCGACAGAAGCTTTCTTTCTCTCAATAAATTCTTCTCTTTTAAAATTTTTTTTAAAGCAAAATGATAAATTCTTCTTACACATACCTCCATTGCTCCTAGAATTCATTCCTCAATTTTAGAGGACACAACTCAGTATTTCAGACATCTGGCGGATTGGGAGTTATAATATTTTCATTATAGTATTTGAATTATATGGTGGTCATATATCATACCCCCTGGGGATGGGGATTTAGCACAGTGACATAAGCACCTGCCTGGCAAGTGTGAGGTCATGAGTTCAATTTGGAGGTCTTCCACCAAGATATTTGGACAGAGGGAAGAGTTGGCTTTTGTTTCATAAATTCTGGATTGTGACTCACTTAGGTAAATCAAAATTTTACACTTTAAATTTTCTCACCTCCCACCCATCCTGCGATTTTCCATTGGATCAATAATACCTAAGCAACTATACTTGTAACCTTATTAACTGATGATGGTTCTCTCCCACCTTGAACCCACCTTACCTCATGGCTTTGCTCAATAAAACACGCTTGAGAAGGGAGATCAGAAGGCGACCCACTTTCTGGACCTCTTAGAAGCTTTCTCTCTCTCAGTAAATTCTTCCTACTCTTAAAAAAGGTTGGGGGGAGCTTACTCTATTTTTAATCTCAAACCATACTCTCTTGTACTTTTCCCAGAGGCAAATATGGCAGTGATCTAGCTTGAATTACGTTTATTTGTTTTGCAAGATAACACCAGGCTGCTTCCTCCCTGTTGGTTCTGGGTGGAGAAGTGGCCTACCTGGTTGTACTGATGTAGTAGTCAGAGGAAATAAGTAAAAAACAATATGGTAAAGATTATGAAAATATTGAACTAACATCAGAGTCCTTGGATCTGCACGGGCTGTGTCTCTCCAAAAACAAAATGAAGAAAGCAGAGTTGAGATCTAGCTTGGCTGACTTGTATCAATGCTCCTTATGTTATTAGCACCCCTTTCCACAGTCTCCATTCATTCCATCTCCTGTACTCTAGAATCTCTGCCACTCTCTCTAATTTATCTTTGCCTCCTCCCACCACAGCAACTGAAACCAAGTCTTGGGACGGAGTTCTTGATTTGCTTGATGAACTAGTTATGATTGCTCCCAACTGTTTTGGAAATATGTCCAAATACTATATAACTGACAAAAGATAATTGCCTTCAATACTCCAGAACATAAGAAGATAGAAGTGTATGTGTATATAAATATATGTAAATCACAGATAATTTACATACCTACATATATTTATATATTAAGTACATATCTTATTTCTCTTTATACATTGTTACTATATTTATCTACATGTACATAGGTTTTTGTGATTTAAAAAATAATAAATGCTAATTATGAAAAGCTGAATAAGTAATAACAAAAAAGAAAAAAACTAACAATCACCAATATTCCTACAATTCACTGATATGTACTATGTGAGTCAGAATTAACTTTAGCAGCAGTCACCCATAAAAAAAATTACATAAACCAGGCATAGCGGTACAAACCTTTCATCTCAATACTAGGCAGGCTGAGGTAGAAGGAGTCAAGAGTTTGAAACTAGCCTGAGCTACCAAGTGACACCTCATCCCAAGAAAAGGAAAGAGGAAAGTGTGTGTGTTACAGCAATTAATATAAAGTATATGGAGACTTGCTGGTGCAAAGTCATTACAATCCATCTATTTACAGGTCTCCACTCCATCATTTTTAGGGTACAGCTCATTCTCAAAATCCAAGGTGTCTTCCACAGGTCTGACTTATACATTCATATTCTAGGAAGCAGATTGGTGGAAAGAGACAAGAAAAGAACAAAAGGAACATGACAGCGGTCTCTTTCCACCCCCCATTTCCTCTCCTCACTTTTCTTGATGCCTCGTTATGTCTGCCTACTTCAAACACCTTAGGTTCAACTGATTTTTTTCTACCTTAGCCCTCCAAGTAACAGCTGATATACATACACATCATTGCCATCATATCTGACAATCGCTGTCATTTAAGGTGGTTTCCCAGAAAATACTATACAATATTTTTCTTAATTCATCAATGAATCTCAGATGAATTAAGAAACAACAACACACACCTCCCAGAAAACATGAGGAATATGTAGAACTTTTAGCTGACATTGGTGCTTTGTCAGTAGTAATGGTGGATAAGGATCTCTAACAATCTACACCTTCATAAAACTAATGAGAACACTGGCCAAAAAAAGGCAAAACTGATTCTTCAGAATACTGGATAATAACCAGTGGTTTATAATAACACAAAAAGCATTTATTCAAGCAAATTATTTGAATCATGATAAACAGTGAGACTTATGACATTTTAACTTACCCTATTTATATCCCCTCTCCTCATATAAAGGCAAAATAATGTGAAAGGCAGAGTAAGCACAATTTTTTGAAATTCTTCTTTTCTCCTAACTTATTTAAACTATAACTACACAAAAATAGTTATAAATCTGTGTCAAAAAGCATGTAATATATAAAGATTATATGAGGAGGATTAAAAATGTCAAAGTAAATACTAGCAGCAAAACACAACCTGCAACCTAGAACTGGACACCTGGAAAACAACAACTTAGGAAAGAGAAGATAAATAAATTACTAGGAACTAGGAGGGAGCTGACAGTAAAACTAGAAACTACAGAGAAGCTGGAAAAAGGAAGCATGAGCAGAGAAAAGAATGAAGCAATCTAGAATACCCAAGAATCTAACGAAATGAATACATCAGGTAGGATAAGCAGTTAAGTAGAAGAGGCGAAAAAGAATCAGCAACAGGAAAAATAATGCAATGACAGGAGTAACTCAATACCCTCCAGTAATAACTATAAGTATAAAAGGTACCAACTCCTCAATCAAAAGACACAGATCGGTAGACTGGATCAAAAACCAAAATTTAATGGTTTTGCACACAACAAACACATTTAATACAAAAAGAAATTCATACACACACACAAAAAAAATCAAAGGATGAAAAACAATATTCCATGCTATGGGAGTCCCCAAAGAAGCAGTAGTAGCTATCCTGTTCTTGCCAACATGTGATTCAAGTTGACCTGATCAGAAGCAGCAGGGAGGGATGGGAGGGCTGGGGATGAAAAAAAGAATTAAGATGTGTTATGTACATGTATAAACTCCTTGAAGTTAATGCAACCATTATATACTATAAATGTGCTAATTTATAAAAAGAGGAAAAATTGATCATAAAAGGCAAAGACGATGACTACATATTGGCTTAATGGAACAATTCAAAAGAGATAACAATTGTAAATATATATACACCAGTTCTGATCCACCCAACTTCATAAAACAAATACTCTGACTATAAAAGATCAGACACACATTAACAGAATTATAGTGGGAGACCTCAATACTCCCAAATCACAAATAGACAAATCACTTAGACAAATTATCAAGAAGAGGACTTCTGGGAACATGGAGGGTGGTGAACAGAAGAGAAACAGCCTCTTTAAGATGTGGTGTCCACATGCAGGAATACAGTCCCCAGGATCCAGCAAGAATCAGAAATGAGAACTGAAACCCACGAGGAGAGTACAGAGACCTCAAGGCAGAAGAAGGAGGTGGCAAGTGGTACTTTCTTCCTACATGAGCGGGGTGGCTTCAAACTACAGAAGCACAGTGACTACTGCTGACCCTAGAGGCCTCCACAGAGACATGCACCAATAGAACAGAGCAGTGGATGCAGCAGACTGCAATGAATGTTGAATTATTCTGGTTGAGATGTAGCCTAGGAGAGGGTGATTTGGCCAGTAGCCATCTTGGATAGGAGGCAACTCAGCCACAAACTCAGAGCCTTTGCTGGTTAGCTCCACCTAGTGGCTCCCAGTGTCAGGGCAAGGCAGAACCAAATTCAAATCGTCAAGAGGTAGAGATAAGTCCAAGCAAGCAGGAGACACAAGGAGTGCTGCAAGCTGAACAAACTGAATTCCAGCCTCACAGTCAGAAACCAGCCTGAACTTCTGTGGAACTAAACAGGCAGATCTGCTGGGATTATGCACTACCCCACCATAAATCTACAGCTAGCTGCTGGGGTTAATCAACATAGATCTGGGTTCTGTCTACCCACCCAGGAACAGCAGAGACATGCCCTGAAGTAAACTTTTTTTGTTTTGTTTTTCTTCTTTTTATATGAGTGTAAACACTGTTTCTAGTTTTGTTGCTGTCATTCTGTTCTGTTCATGTTTTCATTTCTTCCTTATCTCTTTCCCTCGTCTTCTTCGCCAGTTTTCCAAAATTTGCATAATCTTCCTTTGTCCTCCAGTCTTTCTTCTGTCTTTTTTGCTCTTTTTTTCCCCCTGACTCATTTAAATTTTTCTCTCCTGAGGGAAAATCATCATATTGAGGACATATTTACCATATACAAGTTTCTGCTTTGTTTTAGACTTTGTTATGTAACCACAAATCTAATTGATGTTAGATTAAATGTGGAGAATCAATAGTCACCTCCATTTGTCATTTTCTAGACTGCAGTTCATGCTATTGCTATTGCTTATTGTACCCTTTAAGCAAGGGGACATAATTTTTCTGATAAGTTGTTCTTCCTGGTATGCCAAGACTGAGATTCCCTGAGAATAAGAAACAGTACTATATTCTAGTACCAAACAGCTAAAGGTTAGGCCAAATAAGCAGCAACTTCTCACCCCCAATAAATTGAAGAGGTAGGATCTTGTAACGGACTCAAAACCCAAAAGCCAACTATACCTGGAAGGTGTCTCTGAGTAGCCATTTCTTAAGAGTTCTCAATATTAGCAATAAAGCTACTCACCACAGGCAATTTATAACCATCAACCCAGGAATTAAACTTTAAAAAATAGAAAATGAGAACATACAGAAACAAGACGTAACCCTAGATTTTCAGCTTGCCAAGGCAAACCCAGAAAGCATGATGAAACAATTCAAAACCTACCTACTTGGTCTCTCTGCAGTAGTAATAGTAGAAGTAACAAAACAGATGAATGAGGCTTTAGGAAAAATCAAATTGGAACCAATGTCTCAGATAACTACAGAGATGGTGACCATAATGAAAGATACAGTTAGTGACTCTAGAACAGATACAGATGAAAATTTAGAGTGGCTTAGGAAAATGATGGAAACCATGAATATCCAACAAAAGAAAGAAATGGAATCCATAAAAAGGATTTAAACAGATATCCCAGAGAGTAAAATTTCCATTGAAAGTATATCAGCAGAATGAGCCAGTGTGCGGACACAATCTCAGATATAGAAGATAAAATTTCAGGCAGCAGTCACAAAAAGAAAGATTTCTGAAAATAGAAAGGACCATTAAAAATCAATCCAACAGCTGTTAGATGATGCAAAGAAGAATAGCATAAGATTGACTGGAGCCCATGAAAAAACAAGTGACAGTACAATATAAAAATAATCTGTTTACAGACATCATGGAAGAAAACTGCAGAAAATTTCCCTGGTAGAGAAAAAAAATTGGTATACAGATAAATGAGGCACAGAGAAGTCCAATTAGCCATGATTTTAAAAAAAACCTACAGAAGGCATATGATAGTCAAAATTCAAGAAATTTAACACAGGAACAGTATAATAAAAGCGGTTAGAGAAAAGAAACAAATCACCTATTAAAGAAAGTCCATTAAAATCACAGAAGACTTCTCAATACAAACCCTCAAGTCAAGGAGAGCTTGAAGTATTTCAAGCCCTAAAAGAAAGCACCCTCCAGGTCAAATTGATGTACCCTACATTAGTATCTTTCAAAATTCATGGAGAAATAAAATATTTCCATGACAGCACATGAAGAAATTTATGACCACTAAACCAGCATGCCAATGTTCTAAAGGATATCCTAGAAAGAGATAACAAAGACTACAACTCCATGAATCCCAACAGGATAAATCCACCAGGCAAGACAAGTAATTAAACAAAGGAAATAAAAATAAGGGAATCAAAAATAGGAAAATAATAGGACTATGATAAGTTGATACATAGCAGTTATACCCATCGATGTTAAGGGTCTCAATTCACCAATTAAAAGAAACATATTGGCAGAATGGATCAAGGAACAAGATCCAATAATGTGATGCATTCAAAAAAAAGTTTAACCCCCCCAAAAAATTAATAGACTAAAAGTTGAAAGATGGAAAACACTACTCCATGAAACAGGTACATGGGAAAAAGCAGGGGTAGCTCTTCTATTTGCAGACAAGGTGGATTTCAAGCCAAGACTAGTCATAAGAGGCAAAGAAGGTCACTATATACTTGTTAAGGGAATAATCCAACAGGAAGTTGTGACAATCATGAATACATATGCACCAAATACTGGCATACCCAACTATATAAAACAAGTATTAATGGATATGAGAAATCAAATAAGCACTAATACAATTGTAATGGGGAACCTCAATACCCCTCTGTCACAAATAGACAGATGAACTAGACAAAAAAAGTCAACAAACAATGTAAATGAACTCTACATTGAAAACTACAGTACTCTGAAAAAGGAGATCAAAGAGGATATCAGAAAATGGAAAAATATCCTTTGTTCTTGGGTAGAAAGAACCTATATAGTGAAAATGGCCACACTTTCAAAATTGTTATACAGAATTAACACAATCCTGAACAAAATACCAATAGCATGTCTAACAGAATTAGGGAAAACAATCCTAAAGTTAATTTGGAACAAGAAGAGACCTAGAATAACAAAAGCAATTTGGGGCAACAAAGGCAAGAGAGGGGTGATCACAGTCCCTGACTTGACATTAAAGCTACCATGAAAAAACAGCATGGGACTTGCAAAACAATAGACTCAACATTTACCAGATCAATGGAACAGATTAGAAGATGCTAAAGCAATTCCAAACATAGTCAGCAACTTTGTCTTTGACAAAAGAGCCAAACACCTTCACTGGAAGAAGGATAGCCTCTTTAACAAATAGTGCTGGAAAAACTAGCTTTTTACATGCCAGATTAAAACTAGACCTATATCTTTGATCATGCATTAAACTAAAATTGAACCAGATAAAAAATCCAAACATTAAAACACAAACACTAGATCTTTCAGAAGATTGAAAGTCTTAATATGACAAAGAATCAACAACTGGGATCTCTGTTTATTAAAAAGTTTTTGAACAGAAAAAAAAAATTACCAACAAGGTAAAGAAGCAAGCCACAGTGTTGGGAAAAAATTTTTTCCAGTTATCCTTTAAGCACAGGACTAATCACTAGAATATAGAAAGAACTAAAAAAACAATCAGAGTCCCCCCAGCCCCAAGATTAAAGACTCAATCCAAAAAATAAAAATGGGCATGAATAGACACTTTTCAGATGAAGATGTAGAAAAGGCAAATAAACATATGAAAAATGTTCAACACCACTAGTCATTCAAGAGATGCAAATTAAAACAAGACTGAGATTCCATTTCAATCCAGTAAGGATGGCTATCATCAAGAAATCAATCAATAGCAAAAGCTAGTAGGGTATGGGGGAAAAGGAACCCTTCTCTGCTGTTGGTAGGAGTGTAGACTGGTGCAGACACTGTGGAAATCAGTGTGGAGATTCCTCAAAAAACTAAAGCTAGAGGTTCCATTGACTCAGCCATCCCCTTTGTTGGTATGTTCCCAAAAGAATTAAAAGCATCATACCACAGTGATATATGTGCACCTATATTTATAGCACCATAGTTTGTAATAGCTAAATCTTGGAAACAGCTCAAATGCCCATCAACTGATGTGGTTTTCTTACACAATGGAGTATTACTCTGCAGTAAAGGATACGTTTAAGATATTTGTAGCTAAATGGATGCACCCTGAGACCATACTCTTAAGTGAAATAAATCAGTCACACGTATTTAAATACCACATTGTTTCCCTGATGTAAAAAACTGAAAGTGTAAATAAGAACCAAAATGTATAATAGATATTGAGAAATGAAAATAAAATAGTTAAATGGAAGGGGAACAGAGGAGGCAGGAGGAGAAAGAAAAGAAGGGACAGAAAAAAAGAAAATGAGAAAAATGGAAAGAGTTTTTATAAATGAGGGAAAAAGGATTGAAGGGAGGGGAGGGAAATGGGAAAAAAGAATGAGTCAAGATATATCAAATTCTCTATGATGAATGTTATCATTATGTATATCTAAAATGTACCGATAAAATTTTTAAATACACAAAAAATAAAGAAGGCAATAATAGTAAATAACCAACACATCTCAGTAATGTCTCTCAATTCTCCAATTAAAAGACATAGATTTGCAGACTGGTTCACAAAACAGAACCCAACAGTCTGATGCTTTCAAAAAACTAATCCTAAAAGATATTCAAAGATTAAAAATTAGAAGAAGTTCATGACAGTAGCTGTACAACTCAACAAAAACCTCTGGAATGCTATGAAAGCAGTTCTGAAAGAAAAATTCATTGCAACAAATGTTTATATTAGGAAAACAGAGCAAGCTCAAATAAATAACATTATGAGAAATATTAAAATACCTGAGAACAACAGCAAACCAGCCCCAAACCAAAATTAAGGAGAGAAATTATAAAGATGAGAGCAGAAATCAATGAAATTGAGTCTAAAAATACTGGAAAAAAAATCAACAAATTGAAGAGCTGGTTCTTTAAAGAATAAGTAAAACAAACAAATCCTTGGCCAGATTCATCAAGAGAAAAAGAAAAAAGATTCACAATGCAACTAGAAATGAAAATGATGAAATCACAGCAGAAACTGTCAAAATCTAGAAGATAGTAGCTACTTCAAAAAATTATATTCCAACAAATTTTGGAGAAAAAGACAAATTCCTACACACACACAAATAAGCAAAACTAACCCAAGAGAACATAAATATGCTTAACAACCCAATAACAAGCATTGAAATTGGCACAGTCTTAGCAGTCTACCAACTAAAAGAAGCTCATGACCTAATGGATTCACTGCTGGATTCTACAAAACCTTTAAGACTATTATATCACTAATACTGCTCAAGCTCTTAAAAGAAATGGAAAGGGGTGGAGCTAAAGATGGCAGATCAGTAAGCAGCAAAATACAGAGCCTCCCTGAGAGAAACAACTCAGATGCTGGAATAAAACATCCTGGAGATGTCCAGAAAGAGGGAGATGGAGCTTCTTGACCCAGGAAGAAACTAAAGGGAAAAGAGCTGGTCAAACGCGCAGTCCCAGGGCTACCATTGGAGCAGCTTAGATTAGCAGCCACAGTGCTCTCCCTGGAACTGGCTGAACTCCCACCACTGCAACTTGGCAGAGCCACGGTCACCCTGAAGTTGGGGGTTGGCCAGCCCAACAGAGAATGTAGCCGGCATGGAGACCTGCACTAACCCATGGTGAGTGCTCGAAATAAGACCATCCCATGGGAAAAGGGCGACCAACTGGACAACATGTTGGAATCAGGCAGGATGGGCATGAACAAGGAATGGCAGTGACTTCAGTTGGTTGCTCCCTACCCAGAGCAGATTGGTGGGATCTGCTTGGCTGGGGTTGCCCCTAGCCGGGACCCAATAAATTGTCCCAAACTGATTCTATATCCACACACACACTAACATGGTGAAGGCCCCCACAGGTTGACTGGCTCGGAGGGGAGAGGCCAGGATATGCTGCCCCTGCTTGCACCTCAATGACCAAGAGCAAACTGGAGAGGGCAGAAATCCCTACCCAGCATGCTTCAGAAGAACCATAACCAACAAGGAAAGAGGCTGGGACCTCCACTATACACCTGTATGGAAGAAAGCAAAAACATGACAAGAGAAAGAAATGAGAAAAAGCCCCCAAACCTGCAAATATTGACCCAGGATAGGTAAACACAAAAGAGATTGAGGGCAGCAAACATGCAATATCAGACATGGCCTCAGCAGAAACAAAGAGATATTTTCGTGACCTTATAGCTCATCTATGACCTCATAGATGAGCTCAAAACTGAAATATTAATTCAAGTAAGGCAAGATATAAGAAGATTAATAAAAGAAATGCTAAGCATCTCTCAAGAAGACACAGATGGAAGAATGGAGGAACACAAAAAAAGGAGAGAAATGTTCGATGAAGAATATAAAGAAAACCTAGAATACATGAAACAGATTCAGAGATTACCAGGAAATTAAAAACACCACTGAAAGCTGACAAAACTGCTTGAAAGAAACTAAGTATAGACTATCAAAACTTGAAGACAGGTTTGCAATGTGTGATCATGAAAGGAAAGATTTCTTAAAAATAACAAGGAATCAGGCAGTAACAATACAGAGGCTAGAAGATGACAAAAGAATCTATAACTTAAGAATAAGAAATGTAAAAACAAAGGAAATACAAAGGCTATTCACAGAAGTAATTAAGGAAAACTTCCCAGGCATAGGAAAAGGAAATGATACTCAGATGTATGAAGCATACAGAACTCCAGCCACCTACAACCAAAACAGAGCTACACCCAGACATGTAATAGTCAGGATCCCAGAAATCCATCACAAGAACAGAATATTAAAAGCCATCAGTAAAAAGAAACAGATCACCTATAAAGGAAAACCCATCAGAATCACAACAGATTTCTTGACACAGATAACCAAATCAAGAAGAGCTTTGAGCAAAGTATTCCAAGTCCTGAAAGAGAATAACCTCCAACCCAGATTGATGTACCCTGAAAAACTGTCTCTAAAAATTAATTGAGAAACATGACAAAGAGGAACTGGGGGAATTTGTGACCACCAATCCAACCCTACAGAGAATGCCGAAGGACATTCCAGAGAGAGAAGAAAAAAAATGCCAGGATTTCAAGAACAGTGGCAGAAAGGCCTCAAAGAGCGGGGCAGACAGTGGGATGAAGGAGAAAAGTAGACAACCAATGGCAGAAAAATAGCATAGCAGAAATGAGGCAGAGAAGGTTGGCTATAATCTCTAACATAGATGGCCTTGATACACTAAAAAAAACAAAAAACAAACAAACAAAAAAACAGGCAGAGTAGATCAGGAGGTAGGGTCCGTCGAGATGCTCTGTATAGGAAATATAATCAACCTGTAAAAGGGTTTATGGACCAAAAATGAAATATGAGAAAACAATAGTCTATGTGACAGGGAGCCAGAGAGAAATAGGGGCAACTCGACCAGCACCTGCAGATAGGCTGGAAAGACAGGATACTTATGTGCAGTAGAGAACTACTCAGCTATAAGGAAGGAAAACCTTGAGGCTTTTGTAGGTAAAGGAATACAACTTGAGATCAAGTCCAGGAGTGAGATAGTTCAGAACCACTTAGATAAATAGCAGGTTGCCCCCCAATCTAAAAACTGAGGGGATTGGTGGGACCCAAAATGCACAGTGTATACTGTGGGAGTGAAAGGGGAGGAATAGTCTTTAAAAGGAAAACAGAGGATATTGTTAATAGTGTATCAGGATTTAAAATCCACATCAATCTCTCCGCTCTGTTTAGATGGATTATATTCTGTTCCAGTTTGTCTACTTGTACTAGATTTGAGGGCATAGACAGGAAAATAGCAGGATATAGTATAGTAATCATCCTTAATTTCCTATTAACTTAATCTGAAGCCCTGTGTAACTTACACTGTCTTATCATGACTTATCTTATTTGAATCTGGTTTGTTAGATTGCTGTTTTGTATTTTGGATTTTATTCAAATCTGTTATGATTGATAGTATCAAGTCTGACAGTATAGGCAACTACACTGAAGATGACAAGATTCACTAGGATACCCACTCTGGTTTGATTATTACCTGCTTTTGAAGTCTTATAATGTCTCCAATGTTTCATTTTTATTAATGTTGTTATGTACTGCTATATTCAATTATACTATGCCTAATGATATAGACAATTCTATTGAAGATAAAAGAGACATCATAGTAACCATTGTAGATCACCTTGTATTGTGGTTTTATATGACTTTTTCATTTCAGGTTTTTATAGGAATTTATAGGAATTTGTTTTGTTTTGTCTTGCTTTGTTTTGTTTTTCCCTCTAATACAGAAAGGATAGAAATACATGTAAAGACTCATGCATGCGTAGAACTTATAAACAGTCTATGAGAACTGATTATATAATGCATGATGAAATGAACAACTACTTTGAAGAAAAAGAGACACTACAGTACCCAGTGCTGACTCCACAGCATCATGATGTAAAATGCAGCAACACTATTATTCAGAGTGATTTTAATCTGTTTTGTTTTGTTTAATTTCAACATACATGAAGGTATGGACAGCTATTCTGAAGAGAATGAGAGACATTATGACAGCCATTGTTGACTTCCCTACTGTCTGGTCTTGAAGACCTAAAACGCCTTCCTCATCCTGTTCAGATCAGTTTTATACTATGTTGTGTTGCATGAATTCACTGTATGTGAAGATATGGACAACTATTTGGAAGAAAACAAGAGACAATATGATAGATAGTGAAGATCTCTGGTTGTCTTGCTTTGAAATTTATGTCTCTTACATTGCTTTTCTATGTTCTGTTTTGTTCTGTTTTGCTGTGTTGAATTTTACCCTCTTTAAAATAAAAAAAAAATTAAAAAGAAAGAAATGGAAAGTGTTGGCGTGTTCCCAAACTCATTTATGGAAGCCAGTATAACCCTGATCCTAAAACTGGATAAATACCTAACTAAAAAAGAGAGCTATAGGGCTGGGGATTTAGCTCAGCAGCATAAGTGCTTGCCTTGCAAATCCATGGTCGTGAGTTCGATCCCCAGTACCAAAAAAAAAAGAGAGAGAGAGAACTATAGTCCAATCTCATTAGTGAACATAGATGCAAAAACCCTCAATAAGATCTTAGCAAATAGAGCGCACCACATTACCAAAAAGATGATACACTATAACCAAGTAGGTTTCATCCCAGAGATGCAAGGATGGTTCAGTATACATAAGTCAGTAAATGTCATATATCATATAAACAGGAGCAAGGCCAAAACCCATATCAATCAAAGCAGAAAAGACTTTTGCAAAATCCAACACTCCTTCATGACAAAAACTCTGAATAAAACAGGTACAGAAGAACCATACTTAAATATGATGAAGGCTATTTATGCGGTCTCCAGTGTAGTGATAGGTAATCAGAATAAGATGCTTTTCTTGAATACAATGGTCTCTTCCTACCTTAGGGCATTGCACATAGTTATCTTTGGGACACTCTTCCCTTAAGCATTTACCTTGTAGGTCAAACCCTCTTTGTAAAGGCCTTCCCTGACTGGCCTATATAAAGCAGCTTCCAGCACAAGCATCTAAATGGAAATTACCTCATTTGTCCATTGTTCTCCTGGTCAATAAAGCGCATCCCTACTCCCTTGAGAATAAGCAGTTTTTTTTTTATTTGTGGCCTTCTCTGGCCAACCACCTAATATAGTCTGTGGCACAATCAAAAATATTTGTTCACCAAACTCATTGATAAATAACATACTTATTAGACCTTTCTTTCTTTCTGTACTGGGAATCAAACTCAGGACCTTGCACTTGCCAGGCAGGCACTGTCACTGAACTATATCTCCAGCCCTTGACATTTATTTAACAACAACAACAACAAAAATGTTATCAGAATACTTGATGAAATAAAATGAAACTCCAAGAGAAAGAAAATAAAATTTTGATAAAATAGAATCTACAGAGATGTTTTTAAAAATTTTTTTTTTCCTATAATGCCTGCCTGGCAATCACAAAGTCCTGAGTTCGATTCCTGGTACAAAAAAATAAAACCAAAATAAAACAAAATTTTCTTTCCTAATTCTCTAGATAAAAGCCTTGGGCGATAAAATATCACTTATGACAGACATTATTCCATTATACAACAATGCTCCTTTCTGAAATGCAACTCGTTTTTCTCACTATTTCAATATTCAAATTTACAAGATGTATTTAAGTTTTTTAAACGAAACCCCTGAAATGACAGCTGTTACCACAGTGCCACCTTATGGCTAACTCTGATTCTGCACTTATTTTTCTTTTAGCACCAGAAGAAATAAGGAAAATTTATCTTCAACCTCAAGTTACAAAAGTGCTCGATGCACATAAACATACATAAGAGGCAAAAATTCTGAAGTAGGTAATGTTATTCTAAGTTATGGAGACTCATAGAGGTGAACTATGACAAATATTTACCAATATCCAATATATACTATATCATCCTGAAATTTTGATACCCCTCATTTGTCTACGTATAAGCATATTTGGCCATAATGGTGTAAGGCATATTATCACATGTTCAGGAAATGGAGATTTGGGTCAAGGAAAGCTGACCGGTAGGGTTTATTTTCACCATATTGCATAACACTGCCTCCGCAGCAGGCTCAAACTTCACCAAGTTTGCTGAGCCAGAACATTTTGGAAACCAAAATCAAATTCCAGACCTCTGGGTCCAGTATTCATTCTGAAGTAGATGTTTGTTGAGCTTTCACCATATGCAAAAATGGTGCTGGATGCCAAGGCTACCCCAGTGAAGCGTGCCAGTCATTGCGCTCTGTCTTTACCCTCAGGAAGCCAAGGGTCACCCATTTCTTTCAAAACAGCAAATCAAATCTAGAAAGCTCTAGTAAACTCTGGGATGTGTGTGCATTTGTTACAGTCCTTCATTCATCCAACAGTGCCATAAAACCACTCAGGGCAAAGCCGAAGTGATCCCAGTCGCTGTGGAGTTTATAACCTATTCCAGGAGACAGCCATTAATCCAATAACCACAATGACAGGCAAAAGCCCCGAAGTGGTCAGTATTATACAGGAGAAATGTATGATCAACCTAATAGGATAAGCAGGATTAATGGAGGAAAGGAAAGAATCACAGGCAGAGGACAATAGTTTGGCTGTGCTGATTTGGCAAACAGCAGTACTTTGGTTCATACTTTGGTCTTAAAAACAAATATGTCTTGTGCTTTCTTGGCTATCAGATCAACACTCAGCTGGGGAATCTAATGAACAACTGATCAATTGGAAGTATTTTAATTACCTTTCCACCAAGTTTTCCTACTATTTAGCAGAGTTTCATCAAATTGATCAATGATATGAGTCAGAAAGATATAACCAGATTGTTCAATTAACCTCATTTTAATGGGAAGATGGAAGTGAAGATGGTGAGTAAAAACTGTCATTTGCTGTGCTGACACTAAAATTTAAGCCAACGTAAAATGCATTTTCCAAAACAGCCCATCTTTCATTCCTTTGTGTGATGCATTCATGAATTCATTCAATCATCCCATTAACATAATGCCATGTCTACTCAGTTTTCCATACCTGTAGCAAGTGGAACACGACAGAAATGATTCCAAGGAGCATGCATTACACAGATGTGCCAGTTATCAGTTTACTTCTTTTCTGCCAGCTTCAAATGCATAATTCATTGCCAGCCCTTCAAAAACACGTCTCCAAAAATGGCGTGACACTGTAATTGTCATAGAAGGCAGTAGAGAGACATTGCAAGTCTAGAGGTCTGTCTACTCTGGGCTCCTGGCTCTTACTGAGAGCTGTTGACAGAAACACATCGGGGAAAGTCATGGATGGTCACTCCCATGGAGAATGGGTGACACTCCCAAGATAAAGCCCCAGGGGTACCTCAGGCTTACGGATTTCTGCCTCCATTTTCCACTCCTTCACCCACAGAAAGTGTCTCCTGCTTGTAACTATAGACCAGCTCCAATGTGGGGAACCGAGAGAACCTTAAAACTTCCCCGTTCAGTGGACTGTAGCCACAGCTTCTTCAATAAGGTCTAAATACTGGCAGGGGAGAGGGCATCTTTAAGTACTCTCCTTCAGCTCTGTGGAATTCTTCAGCATTCTCATTACTCCTTTCTAATTAGTTTCTATGCCTGCCTGGCAAATGTGAGGTCCTTATTTGGATTCCCAGTACCCACCCAACCCCCCCTAAATAAGTTCCTGTAGAATTATAGATGATGCTCTTAGCAGTATGTCTCACCTAGGGGTCATTTTGCAGACCAGGGGACACTGGAAATGCCTGGAGACATTTGTGGTTGTCATGCTCAAAGCCATCTATTAGACAGGGACTAATAGACAATGGTCAGGGGTGCTGCTAAACATCCTGAAATGCAAAAGATATCACAGTGCATCACACAATTCTCTGTTAGCACTGGAGTTGAAAAACCCCACTGTGTGTCAAGCTTCATCTGTGCAAGTGATCACAGCTTCTTCCTCCTGCTGGGACCCTGAGTGCTGCAGAAAGGCAGACAATGAAGGCAGGCACACTAAGCACTCTGGGGAGTTGCACCTTGAGGCTTTTGTTTCCCGAGTTCTGTGCAGTCTGAAAACGCTACTGTCTTACATTTGATCTTATGTTGCTGTTTGAGTCTGGAAAAACACCAGTGCTGGAGAGTGAGGGGAGACATCCAGATCACTTTTTTGGAGGAATTTTGAAGGGTTTCATTTGTGTGTTTAGCATGACATGAATGTTCTTTTGATTGATGAACTGCAACATTTTCCATATACTCCCACTACTGTTCTTTGCCAAAAGGAAACGGAGGGATGAGGAAAAGTCCTGAGAGATGGTGTTACAGTTTGTGTCTAGATGTCCCCCAAGCCTCAGGCAGTCATGGGGGCAGACTTCTAGAATTTCTGACTAATTCATGGTCCAGTGCTGGGATTATGGGTGTGAGTGCGGTCTACATACAATATAAGGGATAGAAAGAGTCTTCTCTCTGCACTCATTCCTTTTTGCTGTTGTTGCTTTTGCTATCTTCCACTGCCATGAACTGTTGCCCTTGGTTGTGTGCCACTCTGCCTTGAGCCAACTGATTACAGACTGAAACCTCCACAAACTGAACTACATAATCCTTTTCCTTCCTTTATTTCTGGTGTCAGGTATTTTGTCTAAGCAATGAGAAAAAAAGTAACCAACACAGATGGCAACATGCATGTTCATTAGCAAAGAGAGTTTACACATGAAATAAATGCAAGAAATATAAAAATAACTAACATCACCTGTTTTTACAGTGGGATGGGCATTAAGATACCATCAATCAAAGTGTAGAAACAAGGAGGACCCAAACAAAGAATATCTGAGTCACCTGGATATTTTTAAAATATACAGCTCCTGCAACCTGAGCACATAGTGAGCAAATCAAGCAATAGAGTCAAATCCCTTTATTTTCAGAGAGGGCCACTACTAGACCACAAAATACTCATGAAAATTAGAAAAGTCACCCCTCCTGTGGCACCAGGCACCATGACTTGGCAGGTGGACACCTGTGTTTCATGGCCCTTTCTTCTGTTCAGCCGAGTTCACTTGTACAGTGTGTGGTTGGCATAACTATGCATGAGAACCCTGTTAGCAAAATGGAAAAATTGAGGCCTGAAGAGCCCAAGTTTATTCTTTTACTAAACTATTCTTTTAGCCTATTCATTTATTGAGCCATCATTTATTGAGCAGTTAGATATGCCAAGCTCTGGGAAAATAAAATAAATAAGACACTTTCCCTCCTCTCAAGGAATATGCAGCCCAGTTGCAAAATAACTCTAACAAAATGCTTTTGTTTATATAATTTCTTCTGACCTTCCAACACCAGAAAGTCTGATTATAGTTCCTATTATACAAACATAGAAACAGAAGGTCTGAGATATCCCCAACATCATATATTATGATGACACACAAACACACAAAAGGAAATCAGAGCTTCCAGAAGATGGCAGAATAGTAAGCAGCAATACAGTAGCCTCTCCCAGATTCATAATACTGATACCATTTACCAATCAAAAGAAAAACATTGGCAGAATGGATTATGAAACAAGATCCAATGATATGCTGCATATAAGAAATGCATTTAACTCTAAAACAAATTCATAGACTAAAAGTTGAAAGATAGAAAACCATATTCCATGTAACAGGATCCCAGAAAAGAGCAAGGATAGCTATTTTATTTGCAGACAAAGTAAATTTCAAGCCAAGACTGAATCAGAAGAGACAAAGGTCACACACTTGTTAAGCAAGAAGAAATAGCAATCATAAATATATATCCACCAAATCCCAGCACCCTCAACTATATAAAACAAACACTAATGGATATGAAAATTCAGATAAGCACTAATACAATTGTAAAGAGAGGCCTCAATACCCCACGGTCACAAATAGCTCAACTAGACAAAAAATCAGTAAACATTAAGTGGAACCAAACCTTTGAACAAATAGACTTAGTAGCTATCTACATAGTATTATACCTAACAACAGAGTACACATGGGACTGTCTCCAAAATAGTCTATATACTAGCTCATTGAGCATGCTTAAGTAAAATTTTAAAAAGAAAGAAAAAAATGCTTTAGTAAATGCAAAGACATGGAAATCATCCCATGTGGATTATCAGACCTTAGTGCAATGAAATTGGAAAAATAAATGGCAAAAGAACTGACAGGAACTTCCTAAACACATGGAAATTAAATAACACCCTCCTGAACAACCAGTGGGTCACAGAAGAAACTAGACTGTTTCTACAGTTAAACGATAAAGCAAACACAACATGAGAGAATTTACAAGCTGCAGTGAAAGCAGTTGTATGAGGTAAATTTATAGCAATGAATTCTCACATCAGAAAAACAAAGTGAGCTCAAATAAATAACCTAATGTTGAACCTCATGCTTTTAGAAAAAGAAGAGCAAGTTAGATCCAGAGCTAGTGTGAGGGAAGAAATTATAAAAATCAGAGAATGCCAGACATGGTGACACATGGTGACAGCACTTAGGAAACTGAGACAGGAAGATTTCCATGAGTTCAAGGCCAACCTTAATTACAGAGTGAGACCCTGTCCCAAAACAACAACAACAACAAAACATCAGAGCAGAAATTAATACTATGAGACTAAAATAACACTACAAAGAATCAATGAATCAAAGAGTTGGTTCTTTGAAAGAGTAAATAAACTAGGCTAATTCTTAGCCAAACTGATCACAAAAAGGAAAGAAAAGGTCCAAGCCCACAAAATTAGGATGAAAAAGGTGAAAACTTAATGGGCCCTGCAAAAATTCAGAAAATCATTAACATGTACTTTGAGAACCTATACTCCAATAAAATGTAAAATTCAGAAGAAACAGATTTCTAGATGCATATGAATTACCAAAGCTGAATCAAGAAGGTATAAAACTTATAAATAATCTAATACCAGTCAATGAAATTGAAGAAGCAATAACAAAAACTACCAACAAAGAAAAGCTCAGGACTTTGATGGATTCACTGCTGAATTCTAAAGAACATTAGAAAAGATCTAATGTCACTACTCCTCAAACTCTTAATGAAACTGAAAGGGAAGCACTACATGCAAATTCATTTCTTGAAGCAACCATTATCCTGATATCACAACCAGAGAAGAATCCAACCAAAAAAAGAGAACTATAGACCAGTCTCCTTAATGAGAATAGATGCAAAAATCTGCAATAAGATACTGGCAGGCAGAATGCAGCAAACCCTAACCTAAAACCACAGTAGGAAAGAAGGCTCAATTATCCCATTGGCTCAATTATCTTAAAGGGATCAGTTAAACCCAGCAAATACTCTACCAGCTGTACCACATGTTGATCAGTTGTTTACTAGACTATTTCTATCCCAAAGGCTCCCAGCATCCACATTATAATTTATTTCCTCTTGCTCTTATTTTTCCAATATTATCCCAACACTAGCATGTATGGGAAAACTCACATCTGCTAAATGAATCTGCTTTTAGTTTTCATTTCTAATCCTAAGGCACAGATTCACAGTTGTGATTTAAGAAAATCTTCTATACACTTATTTTTTTAAATACACTTATTTTAGTGCTGTTGATGACACTCATGACAAGCACGAAACAGAAGTACATATCAGGGACCAGGAATTTAGCTCAGTGGAATAAGTGCCTGCTTGGCAAGTGTGAGGTCGTGAGTCCAATGCCTGGTACAAAAAAAAAAAAAAAAAAGTACACATCATTAGGAAGAGTTTCCTAGTTATATATCTGGGTCCCAAAATGAACTTTTCCAAGGCCACTGGGGATATTCATACTACAGAGGGACCAGCTCTACTATGTTAAACTGTCAAAGTCATGTCTCTTATCATTTCCCAGGAATTTCTGTTGATATTTTAAGGATATTTTGCAAATTCTTGAACACTACTTCCATCAAGAGGAGCCATCTAGGCTGCCCATGCTGACCTCAAAATTGTGATCTTTTTACCTCAGTGGGAGCTGTGACTATAAGCATACGCCTGACTGTGTAGTTCAGGATGGCCTTGAAGTCACTATGAAACCTAGGCTGGCCTCAGATTCATGATGATCTTCCTGCCTCAAGTTCCAGAGTGCTGGAATTATAAGTGTATGGGTGTGTGCCACCAAGCCGGGCTTTTTTGTTTTGTTTTTGGCCTATACTTTGGTTACCTATCATTTAGGCTCACATGTTTAGGCTCATGTGCTCACAGCTGACCAAATCAAAAGAGGCTGTATAGTTGGGTAAAAAGGAAAAAGAATTTATTCAAAGCTAGCTCTGATGGATTGGCCTCAAATCATCATCTTGCCTTTACAGGTGGGCGAGGGTCTCTATAGGAAGGAATAGAGGGGAGGGTGAACACAGTAATGTAGATCTCCACACTTGCTTTAGCACTTTCAGCCATCTCCAGTTTATTGTCCCCTTCCTTGTGGAAAGGAAACTGGGTTTCAGCCCTCCTGGGGTTAACATGGGCATATTTTGTCCCTCCTATTGGGCTGAGCAGAGAAGGGGTTTTTGCCATGTACTCAGCAGGAGGAAGTACCCTAACTTTAAAGTTCTATTTTTGCAGTGCTGGTTACATTTTCAGTATCATATCCAAGAAATCATTGTTAAATCCAATGTCATGAAGTTTCTTCTACCTTTATTTTAAAATTTTAGATCCTTGATACATTTAGATCCTTGATACATTTTGAGATAACCCTTGATTTATGATAAGGCTTTGGGTTTCTTCTTTTTCACGTGCCCATCCACTTCAGTTTGTAAAAGGTAGGCACAGAAGAGACAAGGAAATCATAACAAAAATTGTACTTTTAAGAAGACTGCAAATTTTGGGCCTCAAAATTACTCAAGGTAATCCATATCAAAATTCCTTTGGTTAAGTGGGGCATAGTGGTTCATGCCTGTAATCCCAGCACTCAGGAGGCTGAGGCAGGAGGATCGTTGTGAGTTTGAGACCAGCTTAGGCTACAAAGTGAGCTCGCAGCCAGCCTGAACTGCATAGCGAGAACTTGTCTCAAAAAAAAAAAAAAAAGAATTCCTTTGGTTAACTTTAGGTTCCTTTTTTTCCAAAACCCATCACACCCAAATTCCTCAGGAATACTGAAAGTTTATAAATTGGCATAATTGAGAAAATAAAGAACAGGCACCTGATCCTAAGGTAAAGAAGCAAGTTGAGAGAATTCAAAAAAATGCTTAAGTAGGATACGAGAAATAAAAACTAGTTAAGAAGGAATCAAGAAATTAAGTTTTAAAACTGGACTTAACTGCACTTAACTGGTTTTTTATAAAGTTCCTCAAGCTTTTTCCCCTTCAAGAAAATTTAAGCTGGGCATAGTGGTGCCTACCCATAATTCTGGCCCTGTAGCTGAAGCAGGAGGATCATGGCAAGTTCAAGGCCAGCCTGGGCTACAAAGGGAATTCAAGGCCAGCCTGAATTACATAGGTCTTGTCTCAAAAAAAAAAAAAAAAAAAATCCAAAAATTAGGGTTCTGTGAACTGTGCTTCCTCCACCCCCAGGGAAACAGCCATGTTGGTGGGCAGCATATCTCAATATCAAAATGAGCAACGTAGATGATTTGCATTCTGATATAACCAGACAGACAGAGGTAACACACATCCTAAGTCACCCATCTTGAAGACACCCCCTTAAATACACCCAGCTCCTACTCGTAATGGACCTCATTTCTCTGAGCCTCCACACTTCATTCTTGAGAGCACCCTAAAATCTCTTTCTTTCTCTTGTCTCTTACTGACCACATGTCCTGAAAATTCTTTTTCTGTGATGGGATCACAGACAGCTAAGTGAGGTAGAAATTCTATAGGCAGTGAGTCAGGCCTGGGCCCCTGAGAGAGTCAAGGCAAAAGATGAAAACCAACTACAGCTGTGGTGAGAGACTCATCAGCTGGAGGCCAGGCCTCCAGATAACAACTAAAGGACTAGGCCTGCATACTCTGGCCTTACAAAGTCTGCATAGGCATCAAGTCCCCAGAGCCATCACCCACCCGAGAAGTTCTTTCATTTTCCTGTGCCTGCTCACTACGTGAGTTGTGAGTCGTGATGTCAGTTGTGACTAGTGAGTCGTGAGTGGACTAACATTACCTAAGCAGCTACGCTTACAATCTTACTGATCATAGCTATGACCCACATTGTACCCACGTGGGCTTTACTCTATGAAATTTCCCTATAAAATGGAGTTCCTAGCTACCCATTCTGGACCCTTCCTGGTCCTCTGGCAAGAGCTTCCTATCTCTCAATAAATATCTTCCTATTCTTAACCTCTGTTGTTCCTCGAATTCATTCTTTGATTTTTAAGAGAACACAAACTCAGCGTATCAGACATCTAACAGGTTGGGTAAGGTCTATAAGGTTTCCCTTATAACATCTTTGGAGATCCTGCTATCATCCCTGTACTGACTCCTAGTGAACCT
This sequence comes from Hydrochoerus hydrochaeris, assembly GCA_004027455.1. Taxonomy (NCBI): domain Eukaryota; kingdom Metazoa; phylum Chordata; class Mammalia; order Rodentia; family Hydrochaeridae; genus Hydrochoerus; species Hydrochoerus hydrochaeris. The sequence goes on from PVLA01000698.1 coordinate 59,692, forward strand.
GCAAACTTATTCTACAAGGTGAGATAGGTTCCTTTTTTTGATATAGGGAAAATAATGTGTAACTCCCAACCTGCTACATGTCAGATACACCAAGTTCATGTTGTCCCAAATCAAAGAATGAATTCTAAAGAACGACAGAGGTTAAGAATAGAAAATATTTATTGAGAAAGATGGCTCCTGAGAGACAAAAGGGTCGTCATGGCCCTTTTAAAGAGGAAGTTTTATAGAGCAATATCACGAGGTGGGTACAAAATCACAAGGTGGGTACAACATGGGTCAAAACTATGATCAACCAATATGATTATAAATATAGTCGCTTAGATCATATTGATCCAGTGGGAAGCAGGTCAGGCAGTAAGGATAAATGGAAAGAACAGGAATCTTGTTAGGAAGGGATGAGTTAGGAGGTCCTGGCCCCCCTCCTGGGTGGCTGATGTCTATCGAGACTTTATTGGATCAGGTGATACCAATTATGAATATATTACTTATCCTTCAGGGAGGCTTGGAGGCCTCGTCATTCTGTCTTTACTTGAGGCCTGGCCTTCAACAAATGCACCTCCAGTTGTGATGTGTTCTCATTCTCTGCACTGACTCCTCAACGGTCCAGCCCTGTGTGACTGTCTATACTATTTCTACCCAACTTGGCTGTCGATAATAATTTAGGCACACAGAGTCAGATGCAGCTCAATGACAAAATTACCTATTGAAACAACAACAACAAAAACTGGATTCATACCTGTAGAAGGATGCTACAATTCTGGGGGTGAGATGCCTCTTCCCAGGGTTTCCACACTCTTGAGAAAAGCATAAATGGTCTCTGTTTCAGGAAAAAAGTCTCTCTCTCTCTTTCTCTCTCTCTGTCTCTGTCTCTCTTCCTTTTAATTTTTCCCTGATAAAACCTTTCCTGTGCCTTTTTACTGACTAGCCCTGAAAATTGTTTTTCTGTGATAGTAATATAAAAGAAATATAACTCCTGGGGGCAGGGGATTTGGCTCAGTAGTGTAAGCGCCTGCTTGGCAAGTGCGAGGAGGTGAGTTTGATCCCTGGTACAAAGAAAGAAAAAGAAAGAAAGAAAGAAAGAGAAAAGGAAAAAAAGACAGGAAAAGAAAAGAAAAGAAAAGAAAAGAAAAGAAAAGAAAAGAAAAGAAAAGAAAAGAAAAGAAAAAGAGGCCGGGGATTTAACTCAGCAGCATAAGTGCCTACCTGGCAAGTGCAAGGTCGAGAGTTTGATCCCCAGTACCAAAAAAAAAAGAAAGAAAGAAAGAAAAGAAATATAACTCCCAACCTGCTAGATGTCAGTTGTGACTAGCTCATGTCTCCTGAAATCAAACAATAAATTCTAAAAGCAACAGAAATTGAGAGTAGGAAAATTTTTTGAGGTATAGCCCCTGATAGGAAGGGACCTGAAAGTGGGTTGCCATGGAGGTGATTTGTCAAGGGTAATTTATACAGGAACAGCACAATGTAGACACAATATGGGCCAAACTATAATCAACCTATAGGATTAAAAGAATAAGCTGCTCAGCATTGATCCAGTAGGGAAGTGTGTCAGATCCCAAGGGTACATGGAAAGAACAAAGGTATTTTGGGGAAGAGATGAATCTGGAAGCCCTGGTCACCCACCTGGGTGACTGATGCCTAGCTGGACTCCTGGCCCAAGTGGTGCTAACTAATTACAGTGTGATTCCAGGTCTGCTTATCCCCTAGGGAGGCATGTAGGCCTGGCCCCTGCCTCTTTATCTTGAGGCCTTGCCTTCTAGCAGGAAGAGCTTGCTGATCTGCTCCGGCCCACACTCCAGACCACTGGAACTAGAACTTCCTGGTCCCTCTTTGTCCTAAAACAAACTATAAAACTTATAAATGATGTGATCTGACTTTCTCTCTCCATGCTGCTTTGAAGAACTTCATCTGACAAGTGTCCTTTTCTATCCCAGGAGGGAAAGAATGTCATTCAGACAGATCAAGAAGAATCTGAACAAACAAGTCTTCCCAGGTTCTCCAGTTTGTTACAGTTAAATCATATTATTGTGTACTCCAAACACACTTCTGTATATTTATCCATAAAATACAGTTGCCCTGGGTCTTTGGGACTTCATTTCTGCAGGTTCCCATGTCACAAAAAATATTAAATATATCCACTTTTTTCTTGTTAATCTCTCTTTTGTTACAGAGAGCTCTTGAGATGGGGAAAGGGAAGACATTATTCCCCCTCAGAACATACACCTTAAACATGTGGCAGCTTTTTATACTGGAAATTATCTACATAGAATTATGATATTAATTAAATATTACTGAATTAAATTAGAGAAGTAGTTGGCACACTGGAAAAATTTGACTTATATTGGTTAATGCTATGGGATATTGGTCAATTTCTGGTAGGGGTTTTAACTATTTTTCCTTCTTGCCCTACTAAAACAGTCTCTTTGCAAAAATTTTAATTTTGCAACATTTGACTAATCTCAAGAATTAGAATTCTCCATGGAAACCATGAGACAAAATTCTATACCTTCCAAAAAGCATAAAAATAATGTCTCCTTTTATTTGTTGCCTGGCAACAATACTTTTTGTGTTTCTCACAAGGAATTTCAGAGATATTTGCTGATCAGTGCAACTTTGGCAGGGAAAGTGAAAGAAAAGATACTGCTTTCAACATTCAAAAATTGATAGAGGAGGCTGGAGGTTTACCTCAGCGGCACAAGCGCCTGCCTGGCAAGTATGAGGTCGTGAGTTCAATCTCCGGTACCAAAAAAAAAAAAAATTAATAAGGGGCCAACAGAAAAATTAGAAGCCACAGCTCAACTGAAGGCAATGCAGGGAAAAGAACAAAGAATTCAATGTTCAAGTACAAGAGACATTGTGGTAGTTAGGGCTTTCAGGGGGAAAAATTTAATACAGGACACATAATTTATAGGATTATTTTATAATATTCACTCAAAGAGTCAAATGTAAAAGCATGGGAGATTTGTCCACACACGTGAGGACTAAAGAATCTAGCTGAGGGCCTGAATCCCATGGCAATGTCCTGCACAAGTCCAATTGAAGACCTGTTAGAGTCCATGACAATGTTTCATGCAAGTCTATGTTAAGCTTCTAGGATGCACAAAGGTCATCCTAGATGCTTAGGGTCATCCTTCTAGGATGGCACAAAGGTCAGTGGTGGAAGCTAGGAAGTCTGTGTCAGCGGGATAAAGGATCTGTGCCAGCAGGCTGAGAGACCCTGCACTGGAGCAAGGGAGTTACACTCAAGGCAAAGACCAGAGCCCTCTGAAAAGAACCACAACCATCCTCAGCAATAGCACAGACTGAAGGTCCTCTGATGATGAGAACAGCTGAGATCATATCAGTAAAGCCAGTCTGACAAGCTACTCCAGGAAGATCAACAGCATACCACCTTCCCTTCCAGTTCTCTTTTTTATGTTGTTGCCACCAATCTTCAAGTGGGCCATTCACACCTAGAACCATACTGGTTCAGTTCAGCTGGGTGTTACAAGTCGACCATTAGTTAATACATCTCAGGCATACAGAACCCAAAATAGCCATGACCAGAAAAGAACTTCTCCGTGACATATCATGTAGCAGAAGATGTGTCCCACAACCAGTACACTTCAGCCTCTTAGTTCCTGTTCCAGTTCCAGTTGCTCCTGTCTCTTAGAAATGGCTGGTCATTGTGATGCATAGCTGGCCACTATGATGAACATGGTATAAACCAATCCCCAGTTGACAAGCCATCCTGCCTCTGTACTTCCTGCTTCCCATATAATCTCTATACCTCCAGAGATCAGGGCCTGACATTTGGGAATGATCTCAATCAGTGCCCATTGATGTAAATAAATCTGTCTCCAAATCCTGGATGTTGTTTCAGTGTTTCTGCCTGCCACTGAAATCACAATCAAAATTCCAGAAGTTTTCTCAGATAATTGCAGAGATGATGTCTTCAATAAAAACCATACTTATTGATTATAGAGCAGATACGGACATGAAAATAGAGAAGCTTAAGAAAATTATGGAGGTCATGAATGCTCAGCATAGGAAAGAAATGGAATTCATAAGGCAGATTCAAGCAGATTTCCAGGAGAATAAAAAAATTCCACTGAAAGTATCTTCAGCAGATTAAACCAGTGTGAGGACAGGATCTCAGATATAGAGCAGAGACGAGTGGTTAGCAACCATGAAAAGAAAAATTTCTTAAAAATAGCAAGAGACCATGAGAAATCCATCCAGCAGCTGCTATATGAGGCAAAGAAGAATAACTTAAGATTGGTTGGAGTCAATGAAAAAGCAGGAGATAACAAAAATGATATTTAAAAATAAACAAAATGTTTCACAGACATCATGGCAGAAAACTTCCCCAGTAGAGAAAAAAATTGACATACAGATAAGTGAGGTATATAGAACTCCAATTAGCCATAATCAATAAAATCTATATCCAGTCATATTGTAGTTAAGGTTCCAGAAATTCAACACAAAAATAGAATCTTAAAAGCTGTTAGGGAAAATAAATAAATCACCTATAAAGGAAAGCCCTTCAGCTGACTTCTCAGCACAAACTCTCAAATCAAGGACTGCTTGCAGTGAATTATTTCAAGTTTTAAAGGGAAAAACCTTCAACTCAGATTGATGTATTTCACAAAAGTATCATTCAAAACTGATGAAGAAATAAGATACAAAGAAAATCTGAAGAAATTTATGACCACCAACCCAGCACTCCAAAATGTTTTGAACAACATTGTAGAAAGAGATAACAAGAACTACAACTCCATGAACCACAGCGGAAGGAATCCACCAGAGAAGGCAATAAATTACAGAGGGAAAGGGAAAAAAGAAGGAGCCAACAACAGAAAAATAACATTCCAAGGGTAAGCCAATAAGTATCAGTTATAACCATCAATGTTAATGGTCTTGATTCACCAATCAAAAAACACAAACTGGCAGAATGGATCAAGAAGCAAGATCCAACAATATGCTGCATACAAGAAACACATTTAATTCAAAAAGTAATTCAAAGACTGAAAATCAAAGGATGGAAAACAATACTCCATGCAACAGGAACCCAGAAAAAGTCAATGGTAGCTATTCTATTTGCAGACAAAGTGAATTTCAAGCCAAGACTTATTTAAAGAGAGATAAAGAAGGTCATTGCATCCTCATGAAGGGAACAATCTAAGAAGAAAAGATAACAATCACAAATACATATGCAATAAATACCCCTGCAGGACTGGGAATATAGCTCAGCAGCACAGCACTTGCTGGGCAAGCGCCAGGTCATGAGTTTGATCCCCAGTAACAAATAAATAAATAAGTAAATAAATACCAATGCACCTAACTGTATAAAACAAATATTAATGGACATGAAAAATCAAATAAGCACTAATAGAATTGTATTGGGGGATCTCAATACCCTACTGTCACAAAAAGATGGATCAACTAGACAAAAAAAATCAACAGTGAAATATTAGAACTGAGACAACCCTTTGAAGAAATGGACTTAGTAAATGTTTATAGAGTGTTCCAAAACACACATAAGAATGTACATTCTCCTCAGATGCACACAGGACATTCTCCAAAGTAGACCACATACTAGCTCATGGAACATGCTTAAGTATATGAAAGGAACTGAAATTATCCCATGCATATTACCAGATCACAGTGCAATGAAATTGGAAATTTATGGCAAAAGAAACCATAAAAACTTCATAAACATATGGAAATTAAATAGCACCCTCCTGAACAACCAATGTGTCATAGGTGAAATTAAAGAAGAAATTAGACAGTTTCTACAATTAAATGATAATAACAATACAACATATCAGAACTTGTGGGACACAATGAAAACAGTGCTAAGAGGAAAATTTATAGCAGTATATACACATATCAGAAAAATAGAGTAAGCACAAATAAATAAATTAATGGTGAATCTTAAACTTCTAGAAAAAAAAAGCAGACTAAGCCAAAAGTTTGTATGAGGAAAGAAATTATAAAGATCAGAGCAGATATTAATGCATTGGAGGCTAAAAAAAAATACAAAGACTCAATTAATCAAAGAGTTGGTTCTTCAAAAGCTTAAATAAAATTGACAAACTCTTATCCAAACTTAACAAAACAAGGAAAGAAAAGACTCAAATCTATATAATTAGGAATGAAAAGGGTGAAATCAAACAAATCCCACAGAAATCCAGAAGATCATCTATACCTACTCTGAAAACTTGTATTCTAACAAAATGGAACTTGCAGAACAAATGAACAGATTCCTAGATACATGTGAATTGCCAAAGCTGAATCAACAAGATTTTATATACACCAATATCAATCAATGAAATCAAGGTTGTAATTAAAAATGTATCAATAAAGGAAAGTCTAGTCCCTGAAGGATTCAATGCTGAATTCTACAAGAAATTTAGAGGAGACCTAACACCACTACTTCTCAAATTCTTCAATGAAACTGAAAGGGAAGCAATTCATTCCTGGAAGTAAGCATTACCCTGATACCAAAAGCAGAGAAGAACCCAACTAAGAAAGATAATTACAGGTGAATCTCCCTAATGAGCATAGATGCAGAAATCCTCAATAAGATACTGGCAAACAAAAGACAGCAAGTCATCATATACCATGATCTAGTGGGATTCATTCCAGTGATGCAGGGATGCGTCAACACATGTAAATTGATTAAATGTAATACATCATATTGACACAGCCAAGGACAAAAATCAGATGATCATCTCAATAGATGCAGAAAAATCTTTTGACAAAATCCAACACCCATTCATGATAAAAAAAAAAAAGAGCTATAGAAACTTGGAATAGATGATCTTTATCTCAATCTGATAAAATCCATCTATGAAAAACAACAACCAACATCATACTAAATGATCAAAAACTGAAAGCTTACACTCTAAAATCAGGAACAAGAAAAGGATGTCCATTGTCTCCACTATTATTCATCATAGCCCTGGAAACTTTAGCCAGAGCAATTAGACAAGAGGAAGAAATAAAATGAATAAAGATAGGAAAGGAAGAAGTCAAATTATTATTTGCAGATGACATGATATTCTACATAAAATACTGTGGGGAACCACCCAGATGACTCTCCTTGAAAAGAAGAGCAACTATCTCCATTTTGGATAAACTTGGCCCTATCTGCATGTATTGATATGTACAGAGCTGGCTAGGCTATTTTTTGTCCCTTCAATTGACTTTAAGCAATGTAAGTTGGGATAGCTGAGGAGCTGATACATAATCTCTGAAGAAAAGTGACAGGTCAGTGTTATCCAGCCCAGTAACTCCCCAAATACATGGTTGAACCAGGCAGGAAGGAGAGACATATTTTACCTCTCAACTGATACTGAGCCTCGAGAAAGAGGCTCTGACTTCCCAGGGCAAAAAGGATTGTATATCAGAAGTGAAGTACCACCCCCAAATTATTAGATGCTACTTCAGTTGTGTTGTGCAGGTTTCTCTCTCTGCATTTCTTGCCCTCTGCATATTACAGAGGTGACCTCAGACCTCCTAGCCAGTCCAACTCACAGTACTCAGGAAATAGTCATGTATTTCCTGCCACTCTGACTGTCACTCATCCCTGAGCCACTCTCCTCACGGAGAATTAATAAAACCCAGGTTGGGCCCCAGGTGTGGCCTTTCATGGGGTGGACCACCATCTTGGCTGGACTTAGGACCCCTTGGCTCCCTATATATATATGTCTTAGTGTCTTTATTCTCACTGTGAGTTGCACTGGAAGTGGTAGATTGGAATTAGCTCACTAGAATTCCAATAACTTCTCCTTGGGATTAGAAATATGAACCTTCCTGGACCATGATGAGGATGGGAAAGGGTTCTCTATAGAAAATCCAAAAACTCCACTAAAAAACTGCTAGATTTTATAAGTAAATTCAGTAGCATAGCTTGATAAAAAGTCAAGACTCGAAAATCAATAGCTTTTCTGTACACAAATAACAAACTTACTGAGAGAAAAATCAGGGAAATAACACCTTTCACAATAGCATCCAAAAAAATCAAATACCTAGGAATAAATTTAATGAAGGATAGAAAAGACTTCTACATTGAAAATTACAATATTCTGAAAAAAGGAGATTGAAGAGTATATCAGAAAATAGAGAGATATTCCTTGTTCTTGGGTAGGAAGAACCAATATAGTGAAAATGTCCATACTTGCAAAACTGTTACACAGATTTAATACAATTCCAATCAAAATTCCAACAGCATATATCACAGAATTTTTTAAAAATTCTGAAATTCATTTGGAATAAGAAGAGACCTAGAATAGCAAGGCAATTCTGGGCAACAGAGGCAAGACAGAGAGCATCACAATCCTTGAATTGAAATTATACTATAAAGCTACTGTGATAAAAACAGCATGGTACTAGCAAAAAAAAAAAAAGGAACAGATTAGAAGATACTGCAACAAGTCCAGACATACTAAGCTATCTTATCTTTGATAAAGGTGCCAAACTCATTCATTGGAAGAAAGAGAGCCTCTTTAATAAATGGTGGTGGAAAAACTGGCTCTACATATGATAAAAAACAAAATTGGAACTATAACTTTTACAGTGAACTAAACTAAATTTGGAATGGATCAAAGATATAAATATTAAAACAGAAGAATCAATTTTCTGGAAGATAGAATAGGTAAAAACTCTTGAAGACATTGGTATAGGCAAAGTCTTTATGAAAAAAACTCTGATTGCACAGGAACTATCACAAAGAATCAACAACTGGGATCTCATTTTTTTCTTCTTTCTTTTGTATTTTGGTTTTTGTTTTGTTTTGAGATAGAGTCTCACTATGCATTTCAGGCCAGCCTTGAGCTCACTTTGTAGGCCAGGTTGATCTCAAGTTTGTGACGATCTGCCTGCCTCAGCCCCCAAGTGCTGAGATTACAGGCATGCACCACCACACCCAGTTTGGAGTCTCATTTTATTAAAAAACTTTTGCACAGCAAGAGAAACCACCAACAGAGTGAAGATACAGCCCACAAAGTGGGAAAAAACGTTTGCCAGCTGTTCTTCAGACAAAGAATTACTATCAAAAACATATAAAGATCTCAAATAAATCAGTTCTCCCAGACTCAAAGATTCAATCCAAAAATGGGCATCTGAGATGAATACACAATTCTCAGATGAAGAAATACAAACAACAAATAAATATATGAAGGAATGTTCAACATCACTGGTCATTCAAGAGATGCTAATTAAAACAATACTGAGATTCCACCTCATCCCAGAAAAAATGGCTAGGATCAAGAATCAACCAATAACAAATGCTGGTGAGGCTGTGGGAGAAAAGGAACTCTTCTCCACTGTTGCTGGAAGTACAGAGTGGTGCAACCACTGTGGAAATCAGTGTGGAGATTCCTCAAAAAACTAGGATTAGAGGTCCCACTTGCCCCAGCTATTCCCCTTCTGGGTAACTTCACATCATACCACAGAAATATATGTGCACCCATGTTTATAGTAATACTATTTCTAATAGTTAGACCTTGGAAACAACCCAAATGCCCATAGACAAAGGAACAGATAAAGAAGATGTGGTCTTTTTATACAATGGAGTACTACTTAGTTGTCCATAAAGAAGGATAAGCTTGAGACTTTTATAGGTGGATGGTTGCAGCTCAAGACCATACTCCTAAGTGAAATCAACCAGATGCACATGTGTAAGCATCATTTGTCTCCCTGGTGTGAGAAGCTGAAAGAATAAATGAGATCCAAAATATGCAATAGATATTGTAAAATGGGAAGAAACATCAAAAGGAAAGAGAAACTAGGATGGGGGTGGAGAAAAGAAGGAAGGAAAAAGCAAAAAAATTATGTATATATATATAATAGTTAAGATAGTTATACTACTAATTTCTCTTAGTTCATTAAAAAGAACTAATTGTATTAATATTGTTTGGACAATTAAATGCTGGTATCTTGTACTCTGAGTAACTAATATAAAGATAACAATACACAACGCATTAACCATTGTTACCCTCTTATTATCTTGTTTTGAAATTCTGGTTTTTTTTCTCTTTAAAATACAAAAAAATTCTAGAAATTCAAAAAAAGTAAAAGCTGTTAAAGAAAAGCAGAAAGTAACCTATAAAGGAAAGCCTGTCAAAACAACAGCATATAATTCAGTACAAAATGTAAACACCAAGAGACCATATAGCAAACTTTTCCAAGCTCTAAAAGTGAACAGTTTTCAACTCAGATTTCTATATCCTGTAGAATTAGCCTTCACTATTGTTGGACAAGTAAAAACTTTCCACAATGAAGAGATCCTAAAGAAGTATGTAACTATTAAACCAGCATTGCAGAAAACACTCAAAGGAATCCTAGACAGGTAAGGAAGCCACCTGCCCAAAGAGCCCAAAGAAAAGTATATATCCAACTGGGAGAGTAGTAACACAAAAGGAAAAAATCAGAACTGGAAAAATAATGTAATAACGTAAAAACACTTAAAAATGTAATCAATAAACACCTTACAAGGATAACTTTCAATCTCAACTTCCAAATCGAAAGACAAAGACTGGCAGATTGGATCAGAAACCAAAATGCAACCATATATTGCCTACAGCAGAAACACTTCATCCAAAAAGAGGTGCACAGACCGAAAATGAAAAGATAGAAAATGAGACTCCATTCAGTCAAGGCCTAGCAGACTTCAAGTCAAAACTGACCAGAGGAAATAAAGAAAACTACATTCTGGCAAAAAGAACAATTCAACAGGAAGGGGTAACAATAGTAAATAGCTGTGTATCAAATGTCACCCCATAAAGCATGCTTAAATAAATACAAAACAAGTGAAATCATCCCCTGTATATTATTGGTTCATAGCAAAATGCAGCCAGTAATTGAGAGCAAAAGAAGTCACAGAAAATATACAAACACATGGTAATTATATAACACATTATTGAATAATTAGTAGATCACAGAAGAAATCAGGGGGGAAATGAAGTAGTTCCTAGAATGAATCAAACGACAATGAAATGCAACATATGAAAAGCTGTGGGACACAATAAAAGCATGGCAAAGAGGCAAGTTTATAGCTGTGAACACACAGAAAGAAAAAATAGACCAATTCCATACAAATCACCTAATAATGCATCTCAAAGTCATAGAAAAACAAGAGCAATCCAAATCAGAAAATTATAGAAGGGAAAAAATTATAAATAGAGCAGAAATTAACAAAATTGAAACTAAAAAAATACAGAGGTGCAATGAATCAGAGTTGGTTCATTGAAAGGATAGAAAGGAAGCCAGGTGTGGTGGCACAATCCCGCAATCCCAGTACTTGGGAGGCTGAGGCAGGAGGATTGTTGCAAGTTTGAGTTTGGCCTGGGCAAAAAAGTGAGTCCAAAGCCAGCCTAAACAGCATAGTGAGACGCTGTCTCAAAAGAAAACCAAAAAAAGAAAGAAAGAAAGAAAGAAAAAGAAAAGAAAGGATAGGAAGGAGACCTGAGAATGGGAGACAGGAGGGAGGCACAGTAAAAAGAACAGGGATGCCATATGTAGATGTACCTATTCCTCCACAACAAATGCCTTTACATATATCATGCTAGTGTACTAGTTAAAAAATGCAGAGAAAGAGAAAAACTCAGAAGGTCCTTATGAAAGAAAGAGGAGGGCATTAGAGTCACCCTGAGAGGTGACTAAGGAAGCAGGGCTCAGAGTGGTGCTGCTCGACAGAGCCAATGAACTCAAGTGGCCCGGATGCAAGGGACAGCTCCCCAGGGCCCCAGGAGCATGACTGGCACCTCTGCATAGCGCAGGAAATTCATTTCGGGCTTCCACCCTCTAGCATTTTATGACAATAAATTCATGTTGTTTTATGCCACTAAGCTTGTGATAATTTGTTATAGAAGCAAAAAGAAAGGACAAAACAAAGTGTACATCACGAGATACAATCTATAACATTGACAGCTCCTCAAAGTGTGAACTTGAATTCTACTTGGAATGTGCCAGAACCCACTGTCTTTGATAACTATATTAAAACAGTCACACACTGTATACACCATGTATAAATGAAAAAAATGACAGCCCGGATATTAAAAGAAAAAGGAATTGATAGAGGAGTTCAATCTTTTTTAATGACTCAACTGGGATCTTGGTAAACATAAAGCATATAAAATATAATGGCAGAAGGGGCCAGGAATATAGCTCAGTGGCACAGCTCCTCTGGCAAGCTTAATGTCCTGAGTTCAATTTCCAGTACTATATATATATATATATATATATGGAAAAGTTTTTACTTGTCCAACAATAGTGAAGGCTAATTCTACAGGTTTTCTCCTTCCTCTCCTCCCTCTCCTTCTCCTCCTTGTCCTCCTCATTCTCTTCCTCCTTTTTTCTTTTTCTACTTGAAATAAAATGGATTTGGGGAAAACGAAAAGTCCTTGGCTCAGATCCCTGCTCAGTTCCACAGGTAGGCATGTTAATCTTACAGGGAGTCTGTCTGAAAGCCAGCAAAACAACACTGATTAGCTGTGGCGAGACTCTGACAGAGGAGTGAAAGAAATGAATACAAAGAAGATGAAAGGACCCCAGGAGCAACAGCACAGGACTCCTGGGATGGATGGTTAAAGAACAGAGCAAATCTGCAGAGCAAAGAGCAGAATTACAAACAGTCACTATTAGCAATGTTTGCCCTAAGACCCCACAATCGCAAGTATTCCTTAGCTCAGATACTGCTATTTTAGGTGAATCTCTAAATACACAGAGAGGGAGCTAAAAGAAAGTATGCCCCAATGTTAATGAAAGTCACAAATGAGAAGGTGAATCTGGGAGAATCTTTCCATCTTTTGAATATGTATCACCTCCCCCCACACACAAAAAACCCCAAAGAAGTTATTTTCACAAAGGAGTTCTGTTGATTTCCATCCTCCCTTAAGCAGGACTTAAAAAGAAAAAATCGAGTTATCCCAAACTTCTCCCTTCCTACGGCTATTTATTTTTGGTTCTAATACAGACAAAAGTAATAACTTTTGTCCCTGTAAGTAAAGTTTTATAACTTCCTGTTCCTAGAACACCCTGTTATGCTTGAGCAGGACCACCAAGATATGCTAAGTTATAAAAGCTGCCACAGCTTGACAAACTGCCTTTGTTCCACAGCAAAGACTAACGCCTTTGACAGCATGGAGCCCTTCCTTTGTTCAGCACTCAGCCTTCTAGGACAGAAGTCTGCTGAACAAGGTTTACATCTAAATACACTGATCTTCCTGATTCTCCTATGGTTTGTCTGGTTTCTTGACTTCTACAACATTGTGACAGACATTAACTATATTCAGATTTTATTAGACTAGCTAGTTTAATATTTAAATCTTCACATAATGAGATACAATGATGAGCCATAAAAATAAATATGAAGGTGAGAAAATCATTAGTAGCCAGGCATGGTGGCACATGCCTGTAATCTCAGCACTTGGGAGGCTGACCAAGAGGACTGCTGTGATTTCAAGGCCAGCCTTGGCTACAAAGTGAATTTAAGGCTAGCCTGAACTGCACAGCAAAACCCTGCCTCAAAAGACAAAAAAGATAATTATTAGTGAAACCTTTATTATTGCTATTATATTCAAGTCTAGAAATGCTCTCAACAAGTTATATCCTTTGTTATAATAAGGGCAAACTATAAAACCTCATTTTTTTGACAGAACTGTTCTAATAAATTAATTTCCAGTGAATACCAGTCACGATTAGTGTTCTCCATATTTTATTGATTGCTACCAGTACATTAATAGCCCATTTCCATTCTCCACAGAATGAAACTGTAATGACTATAGGTCATTTTCTAGTTCAGTCTCTCTGCCATCATCTAATTAGAGGCAAGTGATTAAAACAGATCTGATGAAGCATATGACACATGCTTCCCCCACAGCAGGTCACTCTTGAAGCTGATCATACCTCTAGGAACGTAAAATATCTTATACCTGCTTTTTGGTGTGTAGTAGTGACCATGCTTTGCCAGAGCTGTTTTTAATGATATTACTTTAGAGAATTTTCTTTCCAGATGATGATTAAAAAACTAATTTTACAAATGGTACCAGGTACCACAACAGTAACAGGAAAAAAAAATTCAGTTCTAGTCCCCAACTTCTCTGTAAGACCACATCCAAAGAGGAGGACTGGACTCACTTACAGGAGCCACAGGGAGGAGAGGTGGGGAGCAGTGGGAATGGGTCACACAGCACTGATAGACCCCAGCCTCGCCCAAAGATGCTCCACTCTGCTAGACTGTTCTGCAGGAATGTAGGCCCAGATATGCCAGCCCTCACCGTTTATTGCAGCTGAAATCAAGATGGTATGTGAAATCTCATGCATTTTAAATATTGGTGAGTAAAACTTTAAAACATTTTGTGATTTCCTTGCAGGCCAAACTAGCCTCATTCACGAATACCAGCCAAGTGACTCTGGGTCAGAAATTAAGCTTCCGGCTTTGTTCTGGAAGAGCTTAGCCAGGCACCACCTGGTGACAGGACAGAGTTTCTAAGAAGGCATTGTAAGGAAAAAAAGAAAGAAAAAAGAAAAGGACAATACAGTACTGAACTCTACTAATTTATTTTTTTGCAGCACTGGAAATTGAACCTACACCTTCTCAGTGAGCTACATCCTCAGCCCTCTTGATTGACTGATTTGATTGACTGATTGATCAATTGACTGATCAATTGATTGGGAGAGGATCTCACTAAGTTGCCCAGGCTGGAACATGTGATTCTTTTGTCTCTATCTCTCCGTGCTGAAATTGCAGGCCATGCACTACAACACCTGGCTTTTTTTTTCTTTTTACTTTTTCTTTCTTTTTTTGAAACAAGGTCTCACTAAACTGCCCACACTGGTCTCTGCTTTTTGATCCTACTCCCTCAGCCTCCCCAAGAACTGGGATTATAAGTGTGTAACACCATGCCCATCCTATATTTGGCTTTGTAACTAAGCGCATCGATTAAGAGCTACTCTACTCACGTCCCAAGAAATTTTCTAAAAATTACTAAATGGCCTCTATGATCCAATTAAAACATACCTGGGTGTACTAAAATAGGATTTCTTCACAGCTGATGAGAAACACAGTATTAAGCACGTTTATTATTTACCACATCCCAACACCATTTAAACTATTTTAAAGTAGCATTTCATTTCATCCTCACTATACCCCTAAGAAATGAGTGCTATTCCTGCCCCAGTTTTATTATTTGAGGAAAGTGAAGCCCAGAGGGCGTGAATAACTTGTATAAAGTCATACATCTAATTAGGGGTGAGCTGGGACTCAAAACCAGACAGTCTTAATCAGAAACATATGTCCTTAAAATACTCTACACTAACAAGAGATTCTTTCCCAAAATTCCCAGTGGAATGCAAACCTCACTTTTGAAGCAACAATTCATGGTTAGGTTTTATAGGGTTTGATTTTTTTTTTTTAACCAGAAAAGCAATCTCACTATTTGAATGCTATTAAAACTTGAAAAAAAAAAAACAAAGAATGGATAAAAAAGATGTGTTACTCTATACAATGGAGTACTCCTCAGACATAAAGAAAGATAAACTTGAGACTTTTTTAATTTTAAAAAGAAACCAAAAAAGATTAAAAATGATACAGAATTTCAAAAAAGTAGGAAATCAACATTAGTTAATATATTGCATATTTTTATCTTAAAAGTAGTTGCTCAGATTACAAGACCTAGGCATAAAAATGATCAATCAATGAAAACACAAATTTTGTTTTTATGAACTTAGAGATTAGTAGTATAGTGATCTATCTTGTATGTATATACTTACATACACACATATATATGTATACCTATATAATCTTTTCCCTTCTTTCTTTTCTCCTTTCCCCTATTGCAGTTGTTCTTTCATGAGTAAATGGGTGCAACTAGAGGCCATACTCATAAGTGAAATAAATCAGACTAGCATGTGTAAACATATCTTCTCCCTAGTGTAAGAAGCTGAAAGAAAAAAAAAATATATATATATATATATATGATAGTTAAGATAGTTATACTACTAATTCCTCTGAGTTCATTGAAAAGAAAGGTTTGTGCTAATATTGTTCAGACAATTAAATGCAGACATCTTGCACTCTGAGTAACTAATTTAAAGATAACAATATGCAATGTATTAACCATTGTTACCCTATCATTATCATGCTTTGAAATTTTGGGTTTTTTTCTCTCATTAAAATAAAAAAATTTTTTTGAAAAAAAAAAAGACTTACTTTCTGGAGTCTGAATTTTATACCTTAAATATCAAGTACACCTAAAACTGTGGAGTTTTCATACATAGTTCATTTTGATTATATTATAAGCTCACCAATGGTCTTATACAGGTGAGCGGAGAGAAAGAAAGTCTTCCATGGGGTGTGATAATATTTCTGCCATTCAAAAAATACCTTCCAGTGATTCTTCTTCCTTTAGCTATTGCCCCAATTCATTGCTCCTCTTTACGACAGGGCATGATCTCAATTCTCCTCTCATTCTCTCAACTTTTTTCCAATATAAAAAATTCACTTTTAAGGCTGGGCATGATTGCACACACCAGTAATCCCAAGACTCGGGAAGCTGAGGCAAAAAGATCTACAAGTTCATGGTCCACCTGGGCTACAAAGTGAGTTCAAGGTCAGCCTGAACTGTATAGAAATGTCTCAAAAAAAAAATACAGCACGGTGGCACACACACTTGTAATCCCAGCACTGCAGAGGCTGAGACAGGAGGATTGCTGTAAGTTTGAGATCAGCCTGGGCTACATAGTGAGTTCAAGGCCAGCCTGAACTATGTGGGGAGACCTTGTTTTAAAACAAAACAAAATAAGCATATGCAAAGCCTAGGTTCAATCCCAGTGGATGGGGATGGTTAACATCACTCTGTAATCACCTGAAGTAAGTAATTTACCTGACACTAACTCTCAGTGTTGAACATCCCATAGACATACACAGGTGGGCCTTGAGCTCACTGTGTAGCCCAGGCTGGTCTCAGACTTGCAAGCTTCCTCCTTAGTCTCCCAGCGTGCTGGAATTACAAACACATGCTCCACGGCCAGCCCGACTTGTATCCATCATGACAGCTGCCTACAGAGAACTTTGGCTGCTCTAAAAACCCTGTGTCTGTTCTTCATGAACTTCCAAACAAATTCCCAGCAATTGCTAATGTTTTTGCCATCTGAAGTTTTGCCTTTTCCCAAATGTCATCTAATTGGTGTAGTACAGCATGTAGTCTTGTACTACACCAATTGCAGACTGGCTTCTTTTACTTAGTGATAAATATGCATTTACATTTCTTTCATGTCTTCTCATGGGTTGACAGATATTTTTTTTTAACATGGTTTATATAAAGAGGTTTTGAAGACACACAAATTACTATTAGGAAAAAAATTGCATTTGTTTTCAAAGGATTTTATAGATATTTTAAATTCTGATTGTTTACACTTATACCTTAAATGTATCCACATGCAAAGCATAGGGTTCTTTTTGTTTGTGTGTTTGTTGTTTTGAGACAGGGTCTCACTGTGTAATTCAGGCTGGCCTTGAACTTACTGGATAGCCAAGGCTGGCCTCAAACTCATGGTGCTCCTCTACCTTCCTGCCTCAGCTTTCTTTGTCCTGGGAATTTCTTTCCTTTTCTTTTCTTTTCTTTTCTTTTCTTTTCTTTTCTTTTCTTTTCTTTTCTTTTCTTTTCTTTTCTTTTCTTTTCTTTTCTTTTCTTTCCTTTTGCAACAGATAATTGAACCCAGAGCCTCCTGCCTTAGCCTCCTGAGTGCAGGGATTTAGGCATGTGCCACCACACCCAGCCATTTTGGCTGTTTTAATCTTTCAAAGAATTGATTCTTTTTAGCTGGACATGGTGGTGCATGCCTGTAATCTCGACACTTGGGAGGCTAAAGCAGGAGGCTTACCTTCAGTTTGAGGCCAGCCTGGGTGACATGGCAAGACCTGTCTAAAAAAAAGAAAGAAAGAAAGAGAGAAAGAAAGAAAGAAAGAAAGAAAGAAAGAAAGAAAGAAATTGTTCTTTTCATATAACCAATTTTCTACCAAATTTGTAAACACAGTGTTTCTTTATTAGCCTTCCATTGTCATGTTACCTATCATGATACACCTCTTTAATTTCTGACATTAGTAATTTAGCTCCTCTCTCTCTCTTAGCCTGTCTCATTCTCTCTTATACTCATGTTTTTGGTCAGAATCTTTGTTCCCACTGCTCCCCAAAAACTGCTTCTGTCAAGGTTGACAGTGACTTCCACACTGCTAATTCCAGTGGTCGGTTTCTAGTCTTTCTCTTCCTTGACTTGTTGGCCACACGGGACCCAGCTGATTGCTGCCACCTCCTGGAACACTTGCTTCAGCTGGATTCAGTGATTCCACAGTACCCTGGTTTTCTTCCTACCTCCCCACATTTTGTCCCGAGTCTTTTACTCTTTCTTCCCTCATTGCCCCAGTTCCCAATGTTAAAGAATTTTAGGGTTCAGACCTTGGATCTCTTCTTTTTTCTACATTCTCTGCCATGGAAAACTTGTCTGAATTTCATGGCTTTCAATCATAGGCTGATGATTCTCAAAAGTATCTCAAAGTTACCCTTCTATCCTGAACTCCAGACCTATGTCCCCAGCTGCCTACTAGACAACCTCACTTAAGACTAATGGGGCAGTTAGCAAATTCAAACTGAACTCCTGCGCTTCTAATTCCAAACCTGCTCAGCCCATCTTCCATATCCTTGTTCTAGCATCAACATCTTTCTTAACTGTCTCTTTCTCTCAAACCATTTCCACCCTTCCCAGTCAGTCAGCAAATGCTTCTGGCTCTACATCAGCGCCTTCCCAAGTAAAACCATTTCTTATCACCTTTGCTACTTTAAGCCTGATGCAGGTGCCCATAACCTCACACAAAGATTATTTAATCAACCTCCTTTCTATCCTCACTACTTTCATTAATATCCATTAATTCATTAAACTATTCAAATCCACCTCAACATGGCAGCCAGAGAGACCAGGTTAACATGGAAGGCAGCTGTCTGCTCAGACCCCTCCAACGGTTTCCCACTTCTCTGAGGGAAGGAACAGCCTAGAAAGTTCTGTATAACCTGGATGCCTTTTGTCCTTTCACTTCTTCTAGTACTTTCCCTCCTGCACACTCCTCTCAGGCATATATGTTTTCTATTCTTCAAACATGCCAGTGTGGTCACATCTTGGGGCCTTTTATAACACCCATGTCCTCTATTTCAAGTGACACCCTCCATCCATCTGGCTTTCTTAGTGATTTCTTAGAAATCTTTGCTAACCTAAGGTGAAAACATTATTTTTCCTGTTCTCCCTGAGAGAATGTTATGGGAAAAACTATGAGTTTTTCAAAATCTTCCAGTTTCTCAAAGTCTTTTCCAGTTATCTCACAACAAAATTACATTTCAGTGGCATAACATGCCTCTATCTCAGGCTGGAAGAGAACAAAAGAATCTAACCAAACATATTACACATTCAATTAACTGTTACAAGTAAGAATAAATTATGTTGACTGGAATAGTTATAATTTGAATCTCAGCAGGACATTAAGTCAGCCCTGCTAGATAAAAGGCAGATTAGTTGATTATGATTATAATAGTTAATTCAGTTGCAAAGGACAAAAACCCAAGTGAAAACAGAGAGGAGGATTTGTGGATATAGCCATATCTAGAGCTCAGTGCCATCTCTGCCTCTCATTGGTTGGTTCTGCTTTCTCTTGCCGAGTGGCTGCTCCATAGCCTCAGGAAGGTTCTCCAGCCAGGTGCTGTGGCACGTTCGTAATCCCAGCACTCTGGGAGGCTGAGGTAAGAAAATCTGAAATTCAAGCCCATCCTGGACAACCAAAGCAAGACCCTGTTTCAAAGCAAAAAATAAAAAAGGGTTGGGGATATAGCTCAGTGTGAAGGCCCTGGGTCTGTAACTGGCATGGCAAAATGGAACTATAAAAGTTGAACTTTATTTTTTTTCTTTAGAGACAAGCAGCTTCTCCAAGTTTCGTCAGGCCCAGGAGATTAATTGCCACCTCTACCTCTCCTCAGCTCAGAATGGACAGAATATGCAGATTCTGGCACCAGGAAGTCAAAGTGCAGTTTTATTTCTACAGGAAAGATAGAGAAAAGTGGGGCCCTGTAAGGATAAAAGGAGCCTGGACAGATCTATTATCTCATGGTCTTCCCCCCACCACCTGTGCCTCGCTATAAAAGACCCCAACTTGCGCACAATGAGTTAAGAGACTCGAGCCAAAAAAGGCCCCTCCATCTCCTTGGAACTGGCTTGCTCAAATCCCTTTCCTTTTCACTAATATCAAAAGCCTCTTTCGATTTGCTCAGTGGTGAGCAAATGAACCGGAACATGAGATGTTTAAACCCACTAATAACCAAGAAATACAACATAAAACAGCCCTGACATTTTACTTTACAAATTTTAAGACTGGAGAAAGGTAGAAAAACACTTCATGCAAAGTGATGGCTGGAGTAGAGGCTATGGGATCTTTTATTTTATTTTATTTGGTACTGGGGATCAAACTCATAACTTCATCTTTGCCAGGCAGGCACTTCTGCCACTGAGCTAAATCCCCAGCGAGGTTATGGGACCTTGCAGGCCCTGCCAATGTGAATGATTCAGCCGTGCTGGACAGCAACCCGGCAATCCTTAGTGAAGTTCAGAATAAGCATAAACTAAAAGAGACAGAGGAACAGCCCCTTCATGTATATGTAACTGAAAATATTTCCCATGAAGGAAATGGCTTCATTGCTTAATCTTCCTCCTAACAACGTTTGCTACTGTGATCACCCCCTCCCAAGGAAGATCGTTCAGTTATTACGATAATACATGTAACGAAGTACTTACAAAGAGACAAACCAGCACCGAGATTTGGAAAGCTGAAGGTGGGGACATGTGGAGCCAGGAAGCAGTGCTGCTGTGAGGCCAATCAAAGGAACATAAGCCCTTGGGGTGTTGTACACCTGTAATCCCAGCACTCTGGGAGACTGAGGCAGGAGGATCCAAAGTTTGAGCCTATCTGAGGTGACTGAGCTACTCTGCCAAAAAAGGGGATGCAGGGGTTGAGGACATAGCTCTATGAAAAGGTCCCCAGTCCCCAGTACCACCACCAATAAATTTTTTTAAAAAATCACTTGCTTTCATAACTTGTTATTTTCAGATTGTCTCTGCTAATGAAGGAATCTGACCACCACCATCCTAGGCTGACCAGTGACCCCCCTAAACCCCTATTTCCATGCACAACTGCATCTGATTCATGACACCACCAGCCCTGCTGCTGATAGCAGCCACTACTCTCTGCACCTTTCCCAGCCTCATCCTTGGGCAGCCACTGCCCCCTGTGCTCCCTCAAGCCCTGGTCTTGTCAGGGAGCCCCCACCCTATTTCACCAGACACCCCCATTACTCTACAAAAGACCCCATAGCCTGTACCAGGGGATCTGCTCTGATTCAGTGCCAGGATGTTCCCTCTCAGGTTTGTTCTGAAATAAATCTGTCCTGCTGGGCTTGTACCTTTGTTCTTTTTTCCTCCCCTTCCCCTAACAACGAACTTCACCACAAATCCACACCTACCATCACCAGAACTACAGTAAAAGGAAAATCAAATCATGGGCCTAAGGAAGGCATCGAAAACACTGTTTTACATTTCCAAAGCGTATGTACTTGTTCTAATCTGTGCTGGTGCTTGCGCTGGGGGAGGAAAGACCGTTCATCTCTTCATTAATCAGTCCTCCCCCACCAGACTGACTCAGCCCCATAAACAATAGAAACAATTACACTGAACAATAGTGTGTTTATTTCCATGTCTAGATGCAGCTTCATCTGAAGACAGAAGAAACAGGAAGAAGACACTCTACTGTTTGTAAATTATTCTTGCATCAAACTTTTTCTCAGGTTGGATGTTTCTCTTATGATTAGGAGATATATATTTAACATATTAGGACTTTTCTTTTTAAAAACCTTTTTCCAAGAGGAATCAGAGAGTAAGATCAGAATATATTTAAACAGTCTCTAGTCTGAGTAGAAGCAAATCTATTTATTTTTATTAGTATTTGTTTACAGTACCTAATAATTACACAAGTCATTTTAAACTTCAGAGGATTGAGAAAAACACAAATGGATACTACAGCTAGTGAGTGGAAATTGGATGAGGATTACATTATTCACATAGTGCCTCCCTACAAATTACACTTTAACAGCAACAGGGAAAATACTAGGGCCCGTGGTAATTCCAGGCAGACACCAATTTTATTAAGGGATCCAAGTGAACCTGTCCAATATGGGGACAAACTGACAGCAGGACAACAAACACCATGGGCATCCAGAAATTGTATGATGAGAAAGACACATAATTAGAGTGTGTGTGTGTGTGTGTGTGTGTGTGTGTATGTGTTACAGAGAATTAAACCTAGAGCTTTGCGCTGAGCTACATACCCAGCCCTTTTATTCTCTGATACACCATCACTCTAAATTGCCCAAGCTGAGCTCAAATCTGTGATCCTCAGGCCTGAACCACTACACCTGGCTCATAATATCACTTCTGCCCAAAATATACAACCTGAATCTAATCATGAAGCAATTTTGGGGAAACTAAATTGAGGAGTATTGTACAAAAACCTGGTCTGTATTCTGCAATAGTCTCAATGTCATTAAAGACAAAGACCGAAGGATTATTTTAAGATTTAAAAAACAAAGCAAAGTATAATTGGTGGGCTTTAGTGTATTTATGGAGTGGTAGGACTATCATCAGTATCTAACCTCAGGACATTTTCATTACCCCAAAAAGATGCCCCCACTGCTCCAGCCTCTGGCTCTGGGAACCATAATCTATTTTCTATATCTTTTAAATTGTCTGCCTGAAAATATTTATAAACAAAATCATATGTTATATAGCCTTTGTAGTCTGGCCTTTTTCATTTGACATATCTTCAACATTCATGTATGTTGTGCCTGTTTGCACTCTGTTCCTCTTGATGGCTGAATGGCACTGTATCGTATGGATATTCCATTCTACTTGGCCATCACTCATTGGTTCAGGCACATTTGAGCTGCATTTGTCTTTTTTTGTTTACATTCTGGGTTTGTTTGGAGGGTTTTTGTTGGTTGGTTGGTTGGTTGGTTGTTTTTGTGTCTTGTTTTTGAGACAGGGCCTCACCAGGTAGCCCAGGCTGACTTTGAACTTGCTATTTTTCTATCTCAACCTCCCAAGTGCTGGGGTGACCAGCCTAGGCCACTACTCTCAGCCACATGTAAGTCTTTGAGGAGCTGCCAAGCTGCTTATAAATGTGGTTGCATCACTAGGAAATATGTGAGGGTTCCAATTTCCCCCGTTCTCATCAGCTGTTTTGTTAACCTAGAGCCTTCCCACTAAGATACAGTCCCAGCCCTGTATTTATTTATGTAGAGACAAGGTCTTTACTAAGTCACCAAAAGTTCCCTAGGCAGGACTGGAGCCCATGATGCTCTTACCTTAGCCTCCCAGAATGCTGGGATCACAGGTGTCTGTGTATGGCTCATGTTGAGCATCTCTTCATGTGCTTATTAGTCTGATTTGGCTTGGTTTGCTCTGCTCTGTGCTGCTCTGATGTGCTGTGCTTTGCTTTATTTTGCTTTTTTGATTCAAGCTCTAACTATGTAGACCATTTTATGCTGGTCTTGGACTCACTTTATAGACCAAACTGGCCTTGAATGCTTGGTGATCCTCCTGCCTCAGCCTCCCGGGTGCTGGGATTACAGGAGTGTGCCACCATTCCCAAATGGATATTTTGTATATCTTTGAGGAAATGTCTGTTCAGATCATTAGTTCATTTTTGAATTAAGTTGTCCTTTTATTGCTTAGGTATAAGAGATTTTTATATGTATTCTGGATATTAGATTCTTATCAGATGTATGACATTGCAAATATTTTCTGCTATTTTGAGTGCACTCTATTCATTTCTTGCTAGTGTCCTTTGATAGACAAAATCTATTTTGGTGAATTTCATTTTATCTATTTTTATTCATTACTGTGCTTTTAAGTATTATATATAAAGTGCCATTACCAAATCCAAGGTTACAAAGATTTATGCCTATGTTTTCTTCTAAAGAGTTCTATTGTTTTAGATTTTGGGATTTTGCAGGTAAATTGTGTGTGTGTGTGTGTGTGTGTGTGTGTGTGTGTGTGTGTGTTCTCAATGAGCTACATCTCCAGCCCTTATTTTTTGAGACAGAGTCTTGCTCAGTCACTCAATTACTCAGGCTGGACTTGAACTTGTGGTTTTCCTGCTTCAGCCGCCTAGGATGCTGAGATTACAGGCATGAGTCATCATGCCGGGCTTGCAGGAAAACTTATACCACATTTGGGTGAGCTGCTCAACCCATTTATCAGAGAGAAGCTAGTTTTGAGTGACACCCAAGAGCAATAAAAGCCTGTAGCAAATCCAGGCTGTGAACAAGCCCCCATGCCAGTTGGGCCTTTTGTCACAGAAAGCTTGAATTTTCTTTGGTGAAGAAATGTATCAATCAAACTAAGCCTCTGCTGAGACCCAAGAGAATCCACGTAAGTACATACAATTGGGAGCAAAATTGTGCCCTCATGTGCTGTTAACTATTTTTTAAGAACCGGTATTTGGTTTGCTACTAAGACTTGGTAGAAACTGGATGCTGTGAGAAATCAAGCCATTGTGAGCCGGAGATTTTCTGATCATCTAAGCCACACAGTCATGTACAGCAGCAGCTGATCATTGGAGAGTAGTGGGAAATATGATCAGAGTGAAGGAGCTCTATGTGGCACGAGCCAGTTGGCCACGTAAGCAGATGGCCCTGACTCAGTCAATCCCTACCCCTCCTTTGAGTCCTCTTCATGCTGGATTCCATCTGGCTACTCCCTTCTGCTCTGCTCCCTTCCCACCATGAATTAAGCATCTTTGCTCCACTTCACCCTTCCACCACGATGTTCCTACCTTGGGACCTGCTGACCACAGACTGAATCCCCTGAAACTCTGAGCCAAATTAAACGTCTCCTCTTTTAAGTTCTGGGGGCCCAGTGTGATGTCTCTTAGAGATGGACTAAAATGTATTTTGCATAAAGGAATATGCATGAATCATTGTGGGGCCAGGGGCAGAATGTTATGGTATGTATCTAGATGTCCCCTTCCGAAGCCTCATGCAGTCATGGAGGTGGGTTTCTAGCTTGTGACTGATTTATTGTCTAGTGCTGGGATTAGGGCATGAGTGCTACATTTACACAGAGTACATAACCTACGTACAATAGGAGGGACAGAAAGAATACTCTCTTGCTCTCCTCCTCCCCTTTTG
Organism: Hydrochoerus hydrochaeris; assembly: GCA_004027455.1. Taxonomy (NCBI): domain Eukaryota; kingdom Metazoa; phylum Chordata; class Mammalia; order Rodentia; family Hydrochaeridae; genus Hydrochoerus; species Hydrochoerus hydrochaeris. The sequence goes on from PVLA01000698.1 coordinate 84,957, forward strand.
CTCTTGTTGTTTTTGCTGTTTTCTGCTGCCATGAACTGTGGCCCTCTGCCATATGCTACTTTACCTTGGAGCCAGCCAAGTATGGACTGAAACCTCAGCAAACTGTGAGCTTAATAAAAATTTTCCTCCTTAATTTAGGGCATTAGGTATTTTGTCTCAGCAACAAGAGAAAAGCAGCTAAGATGAGGAACTGATGTCATCACTTGTCTCTCTCAAGAGTAATGAATTCTAAATGGTTTTTAGGCTTCCTAATATCAGGATTACTTTAAAACTTGCAGGGGGCAATAATACCCAATAACATTTGAAAGATAGGCTAAACAACTCTTTACTGCAATCAACTTTACCAGTATGGGTCAGGCCTATTCAATATTTAAACAAAGAAAAAAATTCATTGTCTATAAATTCTTAAAAAGAAACAGGTGAGGTGTGGATGTAGCCAGTGTAGAAGGGCAAAGAGAATTTTGTGCCCTTGTTGACAAAATTGAGTCAAGACACACAGAAGTCTAGGTACAATTTATCATCAAGTAGATGTAGTTATATTTTCCAATTAAAGGGTTCTCAGGACACATTTTTATGCACCCAAGAGCTACTCTTGGTGGAAGAAACTAGGATAACAATGATGCTTATTTAGATGTTTATTCGGAATTAGAAATTTGGAATTACAAAGTGTCTTCCTGTCCTCTCCTCTTAAAATGATAAGTCATTGCTCAGGAGCTTTCATTATGTAAGAAACTCACAAAAGGGAATCTCTTAATTTAACTGAGAGCTGAGTCCCACAGCAGGAGAGTTCTTAGATGACACTTCCTCTCCTGATAGCCCTGGGCCAGCCTTGCCACATGAATATACATACATAGGCTGTGGCAGACAGGAATGCTTTGTACCTGGTTCTGGAGTTAGAATGCCAGGTGGTCAGGTAGCAGAGGGACTATGTACACTGAGTCATCTTAGAGTGTGACTGTGCTGAGTTAACTTGTTAAATTTCTCAAGTTGACACAATCCACCCTTTGTCAACTTGGCAACCAGACACATTTCTTTTTTTTTTTAATTTTAAAAAGCAAAACAGAAAAAAAAGGAAAAAAAAATGATATAGAATTTCAAAAAAAGTAGGGAATTAACATAATTAATATATTGCATATTGTTATCTTACAAGTAGTTGTTCAGGTTATAAAATCCAGGCACAAAAGTGACCAATCAAACAATGACAGCACAAACTGTTCTTTTTGATGAACTAACAGAGATTAATAGTATAGTTATGTATGTATCATACATATACTTACATTTATATATGTTTACCAAAGTACATGTAATCTTTTCCTTACTTTCTTTTTTACTTTCCTCTATTCTAGTTGTTCAGTCCTTTTGAGCACTTTCTTCCCCTTTCATTATTACAATATGTATTGTATATTTTGGATCTTATTACTCTTTCAGATTTTTATTTTTTATTATTTTTATACTAGGGAAACAATATGATATTTATAAATGTGAGTGTGATTTATTTCACTTATGAGTATGGTCTTAAGTTGCCTCCATCTACCTATAAAAGCATCAAAATTATCTTTTTTTATAGCTGAGGAATCCTCCATTGTACAAAAATACCACAGCTTTTTTTTATCTGTTCTGTAGTTGATGGACATTTTACCTGTGTCCAAGATTTAGCTATTACAAATGGTGCTGCTATAAACATGGGTGCACATATATCACTGTGGCATGACATTTTTAATTTTTCTGGGAAAATACCCAGAAGGTCAATAGCTAGATTAAATGGGACTTCTAAGCCTAGTTTTAGGAATTTCCACACTGATTTCCACAGTAGTTGCACCAGTCTACACTCCCACCAGCATTGGAGAAGGGTTTCTTTTTCCCCATAGCCCTGCCAACATTTGATATTGGTTGATTTCTTGATGGCAGCCATTCTTTCTGGAGTGAGATGGAATCTCAATGTTGTTTTAATTTGTATTTCTCGAATGATCAGTGATGTTCTGCATGACTTCATGTATTTATTTGCCATTTGTATTTCTTCATTTGAGAAGTGTATTTTCATCTCAAATGCCCATTTTTGGGTTGGGTGTTTGAATTTGGGGGGCCTGATGTTTTTCAATTCTTTCTATGCTCTAGATATAAGTCCTTTTTCTGAGGGACAGCTGGCTAAAATCCTTTCCCATTCTGTGAGTTTTCTCTTCACTCTGTTAGTGATTGCTTTTGAAGTACAAAAACATTTAACAAGAAAAGATCCCAGCTGTTTATTCTTTGAAGAATTTCCCATGCAGTTTGCATTTTGTTCATCAACTCTTAGGCTATTGCTATGTCTCCAGGATTTCTACCTATTTTGTCTTCCAGAAGATTTAGTGTTTCTATTTTAATATTTAGATCTTTGATCCATTTTGACTTTAGTGTAGTGCATGGTGATAGATATGGGTCTAGTTTCAGTCTTTGGCATGTAGAAAGCCAATTTTTCCAGCACCATTTATTAAAGAGGCTATCCTTCCAGTGAACATATTTAGCCCTTTTTTAAGATAAGGTAGCTGAGTGTCTTTGTAGTTGTGTCTGCATCTTCTAATCTATTCCATTGATCTTCAACTCTGTTTTTTTGGCCAGTACCATGCTGATTTTATCACTGTAGCTTTGTAGTATAATTTCAAGGCAGGGATTGTGATGCCTCCTGCCTTCCCTTTGTTGCCAGGACTTTCTTTGCTATTCTAGGTCTTTTCTATTTCCAAATGAATTTTAGGAATGTTTGCTCTAGATCTGTGAGGCATGTTAATGGTATTTTGATTGGAATTGCATTAAATCTGTATTGCATTTTGGGAGTATGGCCATTTTTTACTATGTTGGTTCTTTCCAACCAAGAACAAGGTAAATCTTTCCATTTTCTGACACCTTCTACCTTATTTTTTAGAGTACTACAGTTTCCAATGTATAGGTCTTTTACATCCTTTGTTAGGTCGATTCCTAAGTATTTCATTTTTTTTTTTTTGGATGCTGTTGTGAAAGGTGTTATTTTGATAATTTCCCTCTCAGTGAGTTTGTTGCTTGTGTGTTGATTTTTGAGTGTTGACTTTGTATCCAGCTACACTGCTGAATTTGATTATTAACTCTACTAGTCTTTTGATGGAGTTTTTGGGATCTTCTATCTGTCATCTGCAAATAGTGATGATTTAACTTCTTCCTTTCCTATCCTTATTCCTTTATTTCTCTCTCTTGTCTAATTGCTCTGGCTAATGTTTCCAGGACTATATTGAATAGGAGTGGTGATAGTGGACATCCTTGTCTTGTACCTGAATTTAGAGTGAAAGCATTCATTTTTTGTCCATTTAGTATGATGTTGGCTGTTGGTTTGTCATAGATGGCCTTTATCAGATTAAGATAGAGACCATCTATTTTAATTTTCTGTAGGACTTTTATCATGAACAAGTGTTGGATTTTATCAAAAGCTTTTTCTACATCTGTTGAGATGATCATGTGATTTTTGTCTTTGGCTCTGTTGATGTGGTGTATTACATTTATTGATTTGTGTATATTGAACCATCCTTGCATTCCTGGGATAAATCCCACTTGGTCGTGGTGTATAATCTTCTTGATGATTTGCTGCATTCTATTTGCTAGCATTTTATTGAGAATTTTTGAATAATGTTCATTAAGGGGATTGGGCTATAGTTCTTCTTTTGGATTGGGTCTTTCTGTAGATTTGGTATCAGGGTAATACTTGCCTCCAGGAATGAGTTAGGGAGAATTGCTTCCTTATCTATTTCATTAAAGTGTTTAAGAAGTATTGGCATTAAATCTTCAAATTTCTTGTAGAATTCAGCTCTGAATTCCTCAGGACCTGGACTTTTCTTTGTTGGCAAGTTTTTAATTACATTTTTAATTTCAGTAACTGATATTGGGTTATTCAAAAATTTTATATCTTCCTGATTCAGCTTTGGTAATTCATAGGTTCCCAGGAATCTGTTCATTTCCTCTGTGTTTTCAGCCTTTGTGAGTAAAGATTTTCAAAGTAGGTATTCATGATCTTCTGGAGTTCCACAGGATCTGTAGTAATTTTACCCTTTTCATTCCTTATTGCATGAATTTGTGTTTTTTCTTTCTTTTTCTTGATAAAGTTGGCTAGTGATTTATCAATTTTATTTATTCTCTCAAAGAACCAATTTATTAATTCTTTCTATTGTTTTCTTAGTCTCAGTTGCATTAATTTCTGCTCTGATTTTAATAATTTCCTCTCTTCTATGAGCTTTGGGCTTCATTTGCTCTTCTTTGTCTAGGAGCTTGAGGTGCAGCATTAGGTTGTTATTTGTTTTTGTTCTGTTTTCCTGATGTGACAATTCACTGCTATGTATTTCCCTCTGAGGACTGCTTTCATCGTGTCCCAAAGGTTTTGGTATGTTGTATCTGCATTTTCATTGAATTGTAGGTATTGTTTAATTTTTTCTTTATATTCACCTGTAACCCATTGGTTGTTCAAGAGGTTGTTATTTAATTTCCACGTATTTATGTAGGTTTTGCAGTTTCTTTTGCTATTAATTTCCAACGTCAGTTCACTAAAGTCAGATAATATGCATGGGGTGATTTCAATCCCTTTGCATTTACTTAAGAATGTTCTATGGGCTAATATATGGTCTATTTTAGAGAATGTCCCATGCACAGTTAAGAAGAATATGTATTCTGATGTGGTTCAGTGGAACACTCTGTAAACATCTACTAAATCCATTTGGTCACAGATTTGATTCAGTTCTGCTATTTCTTTGCCAACTTTTTGTCTAGTTGATCTATGTCTTTGTGACAATGGGGTATTAAGCCCCCATTACAATTGTGTTATTGCACATTTGTTTTTCATGTCTATTAGTATTTGTCTTATATAGTTGGGTGCTCTTGTATTTGGTGCATATGTATTCATGATTGTTAGCTCTTTCTCTTGAAGTTCTCTGCTAACCAGTACGTGGTGACCTTCTTTATCTTTTTTGATCAATTTTTTTTGAAGCTTGCAATGTCTGCAAGCAGAATAGCTATGTCTGCTTTTTTCTGTGTTCCTGTTGCATGAAATATTATTTTTCATCCTTGGACTTTTAGTCTATTAATTAATAGTTACATTGATTTCTTATATATAGAATAAGCTTGAATTACCTTTCTTGATCCATTCTGCCAGTCCGTTTCTTTTAATCAGTGAATTGAAGCCATTTACTTTGAAGGATATAACTGATATGCACTGGCTCAACTTTGTCATGTGATTTCCCAGTTGTTGCTTTCCTGCTTTTCTTACTTGTTTAATTACTTTACCTGTCTGGTGGCTTCTTTCTGTTGTTGTTCTGGAAATTATAGTCATTTTTATCTCTATCTAGTATATCTTTCAGTACTCTTTCTAGCATTGGTTTGGTGGACATAAATGTCTTCATTTCGTTAAGCCGGTTTCCAGATACAGGAGATGCTTATTCTTAACATTTCACAACTTGAACATTATAACACAGGTTTAACAATCCTTGAGGACCAGTAGTAAGTATATCAATATTGTATTACATTAGAACTATATCATTCTTCCCCTGTCCCCCCCCCCCGAAAGACTTATGCACATCCCTTTAGGCAAGAGATGTTTAGTCCATCTGCAAGAGTCGTCAAAGTCCTAATAATTTCAGCACTCCTGAAAAGTTCAAATCCCATGTCTCCTCCAAGATGTAAAGCAAACCTTAGCTACAAGCCCCTGCACAAATAAAAACAAAGTTAAACACTTCCAACACACAATGGCACAAGATAAACATTCCCAATCCAAAAGTTACAAATGGCAATACAAAGAATTGGGACCAAAGAAATCCAAAATCCAACAGGGCCAATATTGAGTCCACATTCGGCATCTGAAGCAATCTGTATCAACTTGGGTGACTCTCTCTGTGGAACTTCCGGTGACTGGAACTCCCAAGGTTTCTCCTTTGGGCTGGCTTTGCTCCCTCCTTGCAGGTTTCCTTAAATAATCCATACTCCTGAGTTTTCCACACTTCCATGTTCTTCATACTCACAGCTTCACACACTGCCCTCTCATGGGCACTGTCCCTGTCTCTGAGGCCTTCTGAAATTGGGGCAGAAGCTTTTTAAACCTCAGAACTCTTGCCCTTTGCATGGCCTAAAACTAGAGCCACGTGGATGATGCCAAGGTCTGCTGCCAGCTGGAGCAGTAGTCAGGCTTTCTTCTCTCTTGGTTGTAGGAGTCGAGTGCCTGGATCACTGAGTACTCTGAATCTGATTCTAAGAAACAGATTTTCTATGCCACCACCCTTCTGGAACCTCGTACGGAGGCTGCCATTTTGGAACCTCTGATAGGCCTTGACTACCATTCTGGAATATGATGCTCTGCAGTTTTCTCCTCAAAGCAGTCTTTCACTTCTGTAGATTTGAGGCTGCAAAGGGTGGAGACCTGCCACCACTTCCCGTGATGCCACCAGCCTAGCTTTTCTACTTTCGTCTTCCTCCTCAGCAATCAAGATCTCAGTTCTGTCTTTACAGTCCACAGCTTTATGGAGTTTTGGTTTGTTTGTTTGTTTTTTGCCAAACACATTTTTAATCATCCTGATGGGTTCTTTCCTCTTGATTTGCAACATAAATCTGGCTAAAAGCCCCCCAACAATAGTCATGCCACAGACTCAACATTTGATTGCCCTGAAATTTCTTTTGCCAGATTAATTAATCCATCACCCTTAATACCATTCTCAAGAAAAGTCTTTGGATAGGAGCAAAATGCAGACAAACTTCCTGCCAAACCATAACACACATTTCCTGGAGTCTAACAACCAGTGCAGTCCTTCTTCCCAGTAGAAACTGTGCAACTCTGTTCTTTACCAGAAAGATTTATATCAGCATTCTGGTCTGCTGACCTCTGACAAGAATGTCCCAGGCACAACAGCTGAAGGCCTTCCAGCCCTATTCTTTCAGGCGACACCTCCAAAACTTTCCAAACTCTTCCCACAAGCCATTTCCAAAATCTTTTGAATCACACAGTCAGGAATAGTCATAGCAATGACTCCACGTCTCTGGTACCAAATTCTATCTTGGTTATTTTTTCTTATTGCCGAGACAAAATACTTAATGCCAAAATTGAAGGGGAAAAAGGTCTATTTAGCTTATAATTTGTGGATGTTTCAATCTATAATCACTTGGCTCCAACACAGGGTGAGGTGACTGAGGGAAAGCAGTGAATAGCTATGGAAGACAGCAAAAACAAGAGTAAAAGATGCGAGCAAGACTTTTTTCCTCCCTTACATGGTATGGAAGCTATCCATCCAAGGGCAGGTGTAGCACTCACACAACTAATCCCAGCAGTGTACAATGAACTGATAAAAAACTAATTCATCCACCTCTGAAAATTTCATTCACCTATGACTGTATAAGGCTTTGAGGGAGTATCTGGACACAATCCATAACAGACATGAAGGTGTTAACAATAAATAGGCACTGAAACTAAGGTAAAGCAGGAGGCATCACAATCCCTGACTTAAAATTACACTACAAAGCTAATATGATAAAATCAGAAAGGTACTGAGAAAAAAAAAGAGATCTGAGGACCAGGGAAACAGAAGACTCAGAATCAGCTACAAACACAGCCACCTTATCTTTGACAAAAGGGCCAAGCACATTCAGTGGAAGAAAGCCTCTTTAATAAATGGTACCAGAAAAACTTGCTCTTTACATGCTGAAAACTAAAATTAGACACACATCTATCAGTATGCACTGAACTAAAGTCAAAATGGATCAAAGGTCTGAATATTAAAACAGAAACACTAAACCTACTGTAAGAGAAAGTAGGTAAAAATCCTGAAGACATAAAGGTAGACAGAGACTTCATGAAGAAAACTCGAGCAGCATGGGTAACACTTCAAAGAATCAGTAACTTGGATCTCATCTTTGAAAAACTTCTACACATCAAAAGAAATCACCAACAGAGTGAAAAGACAAATCAAAATATGGGAAAAAATTTCAGCCAACTTTCCCTCAGACAAAGGACTTCTACCTAGAACATACAAAGAAATTTTTAAAAACTCAGACCCTCCAAATTCAAAAATGCAATCCAAAACTGGGCACCAAAGATAAATACACACTCATCAGATGAAGAAATACAAATGGCAAATAAATATATTTAAGAAGTTCAATAGTATTTGTTACTCAAGAGATGCAAATTAAAACAACAGTGAGAGTCCATCTCACACCAGTAAAAATGGCTATCATCAAGAAATCAATCAATAACAAATGCTGAAGGGGCAGTGAAAAAGGAACCCTTCTTCACTGTTAGTGGGAATGTAGATTTGTGGCAATCACTGTGGCAGTCTGTGTAGAGATTCCTCATAAAACTAGAATTAGAAGTCCTATTTGACCCAGCTTTTCCCTTTCTGGGTATTTTCTCAAAAGAGCAATACATGTACACTCATGTTTATTACAATTTGTAATAGCTAAATCTTGGAAACAACCCAAATGCCCATCAATGGAGGAATGGATAAAAAAAAGGTGGTATTTTTATACAATGGAGTACTACTCAGCTATGAAGAATGATAAACTTGAGGTATTTTTAGGGAATGAATGTAACTTGAGACCACACTCATAAGTGAAAGAAATCAGATTTGCCTGTGCAAACATTATATTGTCTCCCCAGTGTAAGAAGCCAAAAAAGTAAATAAGATTCAAAATGCACAATAGATATTGTGAATGGGAAGAAACTATTCAACGAGAAAGAGAAACTTGGATAGGGGAAAGGAGAAAAGAAGGAATAGAAAAGGACAATCAAATATATACATATGTAGTGTTTATATACTATGTGTGTGTATAAGTAGTTAAGACAGTTATACTACTAATTTCTATTCATTCATTGAAATGTTTGTGTGTAGATTGCTCAATTTTTCATGTCTATATTTTGTAACATAAGCAACTAATTTGAAGACAACAGTATGCAATATACTAACCATTGTTACTCTCCTACAATCTTGTTTTGAAATTTTGTATCACTGTTTTTTTTTCTTTAAAATAAAAAAACAAATAGGTACAGAGTATCTGCTCACCAGCAGTAAATGGAGCCATCATTAAAGAGACACGACCTGAGAGCTCTAATTTGAGTACCTAGAACAAGCAATCCCTGAAGTTCTGAACTTTCTCAATTACATGAACCAACGAGCCAGTCAATAATTATCATTTAGTGTGTATATAAATTTCAGTTTTTAGTTTTGTGGGGTTTTTTTGGTCACTTAAAACTTCATGAGAAGAATTCATGACATCTCTTAGGTTAAACACTTAGAGCCATAAACTATAAATTCTAGTTAGTATTCATCCTGACACCATTCAACAATTCCTCTGTCTTCTCATTTATCTGCATTACTGCCTGCAATAATTCCCCTGACCTATAGTTTTCATGCTCAGTACAAGGGAAATTACCTAAGTGGAATAAATGAATGACACCATGAGTACAGAAACGCTTCTGACCTTCTAATGTTGTCTTCTAACCAGGTTATGCATGCAGAACACTACAGCCAACCATCTGTGCTGTGTATTTAAACTCTGTAATGAAACATCCAGATCCCTTACTGTTTATTTATATAAAGCAAGCAGCCTCCCTATAAATTATAATTCAATCTTCAGTCACTGCTTTTCAGGCTTAGAGGACACAAAAAAATATTTGCTACTTCAGATGGGTTACAAAAGAAAATCGTTCCCAAAGAAATGATTATTCTTTGGTGGCAGATATCAATTCATTATAAATCACGGAAAAGGAGACTGAAAATGTGTCTTGCTTTCTCTTTGTAGAAAGCATTGTTTTATCACAAGTGTAAAATTGAACACACATCTATTTTGAAAAGCTTTATATAGCTTTGAATTAAGAACAAATGGAGAAATAAGAAGCTGGATAATTAGAGAAGCTAACAGCTCTGGTTTTGCAAACTAAAAGCAAGGATTTCCTCTTACTTTTTGATTCACAAAGGGAAGCAAAAAGAGGTGGAGGTGGGATGGCACACAAGGTGAAAAGGAGAGAAAAGAAATAGCAAAGTAGAGGTAAGAGAAATCACAGCTGATTTGGCAGGAGAATAGTAAGAATCTTTTTTTAAAACAATGGAAACTTTCAGTTTTGTTCCCCAGGTGCCAAGGGTATGGACAGGAGTGGGCGCGGGATTTGAATTAGCAAACCGAATAAGTACTGTCAACCTGTCAATGTTGATGTAGTCTTTGATATGATAAAAGCTGCTGAAAAGTTGACTACCCCTCTATTCTATGAGTTTTTCAATGGACTCAGGCTGCCCTCACTGCTCACATTAATCAAGCAGTGGATGGGCAGAACGGGGCCAGCAGAGGGCGTGCGAGATTAACGGGTGAGCTCCAAACTCTACTGAGCCTACTGCTTTGTCATCCAGCCTCCTTCCCAGGTTTGTGGCAATGAACCCCTTTCTCTCTCTCACTCCCCTTTGCCTACCTGCCTTGCTTTATCTCTCTCCTAAAAATATTCCTGCTTCCCAAATATCCTTGCTGCTTATCCCAAACTGGCTGATATTTAGGAACACGTTACAAAAGAGTGCATGAAAAAATAAGAAAGTAAAGTTAAGAAATAGACAAGGGACTTCTGGGAAGACAGTAGAGTGACCAGCCTTTCCATGATTCAGAATCCAGACACTGGAAAATAACAACTTGGGGAAGAAAAGAAGGAAGGAGATGGATCCCTGGGAGCCAGGAAAGATCTGACAGGAAAGTTGGAATCTACAGAGAAAATGAAGAGACAGGCCCAAGGAAGAAAAGAAAGGGGAAAGCTACACTTTCTCCCCATCTGTCAGCTCCTGGCTCATGAGAAAGATCAAATCTACAAAGATGCAGTGAAAGCTGGAGACTTCAGAGGTCTTATGGGAAACTCCCCAGTGGAATGGAGCAGTGGAAGCTGTGCTAGTGACTGACTCCAGCCCAAGCACCTGCCATATCCCCTGTAGACAGTGCTTGGCCTGATGCCATTCTAGGGAGGTCAGCGAACCTGAGACCCAGTGCAACCACAGACTGGCTTCATCCCAGAGCTCCCAGTGTTAAACTCCCACTGTGCCTAGGTGAGGGACAACCATGGGGGACACAGTCAGGGCGTCACGGTCAGACAGGCAAGACACACCCAGAGGGTCAGGAGTGAGATCTGTTATTTATTTATTTATTTATTTAGCATTCATTTGTTTGTAATTTTTATTGTTGTTTATTCTTTGTGTGTGTGAGCATGTTTTAAGCTTTTTATAATCTCATTTTTGTTCTTTCTTCTTTCCTTCACTCCTGTCTTCTTCAACAGTGTCCTGGGGTTTGGGTAACCTTCCTTTTGTACTTTAGATTTGCTCTAATCGCTTTTTATTCTTTTATTTCTCTATTTTTCCTCTTACTCTTTTTAAATATTCTCTACTTCATTACTTGTCTCTTATTTTTACTCTTCACATAATTTCCTTCTTTTCTTTCCTTTTTCTTTCATCTTCTATTTCATGCCAGTTTTGTGCCCTATCTTTACCTAATTCTATAGATACCCTTCTATTTACCAATAAGATGCTTTATATCACTTCTCTCTCCTCTATCTGATATCATAGAGTTGAAGATTTCAAAGTGTTGTCTTTGTGCCTTCCCATCACCAAACTCTAAATTTTTAATAGTATGACCATAAAACTTAGCTAATATTTTGATAGTCAACTCTATGAAATTACTGTTGAATTCTTTCCTACCATTGGCAGATATATGTATGCTCTATTTAGTACATATTATCTATAAATCAATCAATACTGAGTAACCCAAATTAGCAATTTATTCTCTAGAATTAGGGGTAGCCATACATTACTGATTCTTTTTTTATTTTTAATTTTAAAGAGAATAAAATAAAAGAGAATAGAACAAAGCAAATCAGAACAGAACAATGCAAGCAACACAGCACTTCACAACCAGACAACTGGACATCACAGTAGCTACCATAATGTCTCTTTTCTTCAAAATAGTTGAGCATACCTTCACACTATAAATATCAAAGGTAACAAAATAGTATACAGCCATTCAAAAGAATGAAAGCATTACAGGACTTCAAAACCAGATAACAGGAAATGAACAATGGCTACTATAATATCTCATTTTCCTCAAAAAATTTGTCTATACTATCACACATAATAAAATCAAATAAACCACAACAGGATAGAACCAATCAAAACAGAACAAAAGCATGGTAGGACTTCAAAGCAACATGATAGTAAATCAGTAATGGCTACCATAATGTCTGATTTTCTTCAAAATAGCTATTCATACCATTACACATAATAAAATCAAACAAAACAGAATAAAACCAATCAAACAAGTGAATGAAAGCATTATAAGACTTCAAAGCAATATAATAGGAAACTATGATTACCATAATATATCCCATTATATTCAAAATAGCTGCTCCTGTCATCTGACAGCATAAAATCTAACAAAACAAGACAGAACAAAGCCAAACCTAACAAAATTGTGTAAACAATGCAAGAGTTCAAGATAAGACAATAAGAAATTGACAGTAGTTTCCACCTTTCCCTCCCAGGTATTTCTTCCCCTTTACTCCTACATTAACTATTTTGTTTTTGGATCCCATTAACTCCTGTTTCTTATGCCAGGTTTCACACATATGAGTTCAACTGTTTTGGCCATGAACATGATCTTCAGTTGAGTCCATTTACATACAGGAGCCTTGAGATTATTCTACTTCACAGCTGGGTAGCTTTCCACTGCATGAAAATACTGTATCTTTCTTATCCATTCTGCGGTTGATGGGCAAGTTACTCTTGATTGTGTGTGTGTGTGTGTGTGTGTCCTGTCACATGAAACAACTGTTTTCTCTCCTTTCATTTTCAGTCTATAAATTTCCTTTCCAGTTGGATGTTTCTTGTATACAGTATATTGATGGATCCTGTTTCTTGATCCACTCTCCCTGTTTCTTTTCATTGCTGACCTGAGGCCATCTACATTAATGGTTACAACCAGCATATATTGGATTGTCTCTGCCCTGCCATCCTCCTGTTGTTGGCCCTCCACTTTTCCCCTTTATTCAATTGCCTGTCTTGTTTGGTGATCCTCCTCTGCTGCTGTTACTGGAACCATGGTCATCTTTATCTCTCTCTAGAATATCTTTTAGCACTCTCTGTAGGGTTGGTTTGGTAGTCATGAATTCCTTCTGTTGTTCTTTATCATGGAAGCATCTCATTTTTCCATAAATTTTGAGAGATAGTTTTGCAGGGTAGATCAACCTGGGCTGGAAGTTTTTTTCTTCCAGGGTTTGAAACACTTCACTCTTAACTCTTCTTGACTTGATGGTTTGGGTTGACAAGTCTGCTGTGATTCTGATTGGTTTTCCTTTATAGGTGATCTGTCTCTTTTCTCTAACAGCTTTGAATATTCTTCTTGTGCTGAATTTCTGAGATCTTGATTATTATATGTCTGGGTGTAGATTTACTGTGATTATGGCTCGTTGGAGTCCCATATGCCTCACTTATCTGCATGCCAGATCCATTTCCCATGTTTGGGAAGTTTTCTTCTATGACTTCTGTGAATATCTTTTTAATTTCATTTGTGTTGACCCCTGCTTCTTCATCAACACCTATCACTCTTAAGTTATGCTTCTTTGCATCATCTTGTAGCCATTGGGTTATTTCCTGATTCCATGTTATTTTTAAGAGATCTTTCCTTTCATGATCAATAGTTGCAATCTTATCTTCAAGGCTTGAAAGTCTATCTTCAGTCTCTTTCAAGTGGTTTTGCCAGCTTTTGATTGAATTTTTAATTTCCTGCATCTCTCTTTGAATCTGTTTCATGCATTGTAATTCCTTTCTACACTCATTCAAGGTTTCCATCATTTTCCTATACTACTCTTTTTTGTCTATGTCTTCTTTAGACCTGCTGAACAATTCTTTCAATATGTTTGTGAATTCTTCTTTTACCTGAGACATTATTTCTGATTTGACTACTTTCACAATCTCATGAAGTTGTTTCCTTACTTCAGTTGCTATCCTCTCAGAGATTTCAGGTGTGTGACTTCTGTTTTCTTCCATGACTGTATCTCCCAGACTTATTATGTGTGGGCTAAAGGTCTCAGTTTGCCTTTTGCTCCATCTTGACATTCTCCTGGGTTCCTCCCAACAAGCTGGTTGTGGGGTCCCAGGCACTTCCCATGTTGGCTGCCCCCAGGCAGTATAGGAGGATGAGACAGGCACCTGGGTTCCTCTAATTCCAGATTTATAGGGAGATAGCAGGGCATGGAGCAGGCTTCTCTAGACCTATGCAGCTATACTGTGGCTTTGCTGGTGATCAGGGGTGCATGGAAATGGGGCTGCTTCTCTCAGCCTGTGTGTCTATACTAGGACTCCCACAAAGGTGGCAGACACATAGGAGTGTGTTTGTCTGATTCTCCTAGTGGGTGATGGCTACCTGAAGGAATCAAGGACCTCCAATGGTGGCCTACGGATGCACAGGGCTTACCTAGCTGTGTGTCTTAGCTCCCGTTGGCAGCCTGCGGGAAAGAGCCTTCTGGTGGCAGCTCCCTGAGGGTGAAAGCAGATCTGCTGGTTCTTTCTGCCCATGCTGGCCACCTGTAGGACATGCCTTTGGGTGGTGGTGCACAGCAGGTAGAGGTGGATCTGTCTGTCTTCCTCAACCCACACTGAGTGAAGGGAAGAAGGGGCTTTCTGGTGGCGGTGCTCAGCAGCAGAGGTAGATCTCCTGGTTCTCTCATCCTGTGCTGGGTACACAGAGGAAAGGGCTTTCTGGTGGTGGTACCTGACAGGCAGAGGCAGCTCTCCTAGTTCTCTCGGCTCACACTGGGCATGGAGAGGAAAGGCCATAACAGATTCTTATGGTATGTTAATATCTAATTTGTCTGGAGCAGTAGCTCTGTAGCTGTTTTGCTTTATATAAATAAGATCACATAATTGTCAGTATTTTTCTGTAAGCCCACACTCAAATTGCTTTTGTGATATTAACCATACTAGAGCATACTGCCAAGCAGCTTGGTTGCTAGACTAAGTATACTGCGTTCTCTTCTCTCAAAATAACCAAGTTGGCTGTGGCAAAGGATTAGAAACATCGATTTCCACAGTACAACACTAAAAACCAACTAAAGAGATCTCTATTCTAGCAATAAAGTCTTTACACTATAAGATCCACAACTTTAGCACCAAACAAACAAAAACAATAGAAACATGACAAGAAAAGAAAAACAAAATTCTGTCTCTTCCAAAGTCACACCAGCAGGCACTGTGGGGCAGAGTAGCCTAAGCCACACATCTGAATTACTTACAAGCATTGCACAGAAGGTCAGAAAACAGTTCAAAGAGATATTTAGCAGGATTAGAGAAGGTATAACTAAACATATAATAGAAATAATAACCAAAAAGATACAAGCGCTCTCAGAAGACGCTAATAGAAAGCTCAGTGAACTAAACAAAATTATACAAAACATGAATGACCAGTTCATCAAAGAATTAGAGACAGAAATCATTTCCATCAAAAATCCAGAAAATTAAAAGCCATATTGAACATAGAGGCAGCACGACAGACCATTGTGAGGCCAGAGTTTCAGAACTAGAAGACAATGATGCCTTCAAAGACCAGCTACTCCAAGACACCTTAAAAACAACAAAGGAAAATGAAAAACCAATCAAATAACTGCTAGGCAATGCAAAGAGGATTAACATAAGAATAATTAGAATAAGTGAACAATCAGAAGACAACACAAATGTCAAAAAACCTACTCATAGATATAATAGCAGAATATTACCCTAATGTAAGGGAGGAAAAAGCATAAAGACATGAGGCATACAGAACACCAAATAGCCATACCCAATACAGAACATCTCTGTACTGTGTTATGCTCAGAATTCCAGAAGTCCCTCAAAGGGATAGAAATTATAAAAGCTATTAGAAAAAGGTAACAAATAAATACAAAGGTAAACCTATTAGAATCACAATAGACTTCTCTACACAAATCTTAAAGCCCAATAAGACATAGAATGAACTTCTTCAAGCCCTAAAATATAACACCTGACAACTATGACTTGTGTGTCCTACAAAACTTTGCTTTAAATTGATGCTTTAAGTAAGGTATTTCCATGAAAAGGAGTAACTCAAGAAATTCATGACTACCAAACCAGCATTACAAAAGGTCCTCAAGGAGGATACTGGACTAGGCTCCAGAGGTTCCACAGGCTTGAGTGGACCACAGCCAGTGATCTTCATTCAACCAGGGGAGCCAGGCCCACATCACCAAGAGGTGAGTTCCTGCTCGCTGGTGCTAGCCCAGGAAGAGTTTGGGACCATCACTCCTGGTGGCTGGGTGCCTGTCCAGCCCCCTAGGACACTGGACTAGGCTCCAGATTCCACGGGCTTGAGTGGATCATGCCCAGCAACCTTCATCCAACCAGGGGAGCCAGGCCCACGCTGTGAGGGGAGGCAAGGCCATGTGAATCCCAGGAGCAGAGGGCATAGGAGGTGATTTCTAACATGCCCAGGGAAAGCTTTGGAACATCGCTGGAAACATGGAAGTATAGGAAAATGACAAAACAAAAGACCAAAATGCAATCTCAAACCTCCAGCCCATCCCAAGAAAGCCTAGGAGCCGTGTACATAGAAGAAAATGCTAGTCATAAACCTGAAATGCCTGAAATAATATCAACTGAAATAAAGAAGCAAGTACAGGAAGCTTAGAAGGAACTCAAATCAGAAATAATCTCCCAGGTAAAAGAAGAAATGATAAAAGTAGTGAAAGAAATACTGATACATCTAAAGAAGACACAGCTTAAAAAAATAGAGGAACAAAACAAAAAAAATAGAATCCCTGAATGAACAGTATAAGAAACAAACAGAATACATGAAACAGATTCAAAGAGATATACAGGAAATCAAAAATTCTATTGAAAGTTGCCAAAACCACCCCAACAAAACTAAAGATAGAATCTCAGACCTCAAAGATAAGATTGCAGCTAGTGAACAGGAAAGGAAAGATCTTCTAAAAATAACAAGGAATCAGGAAATAACAATTCAACAGCTTCAAGATGATGCAAAGAAAAAAAACCATAAGATTAATAGGGATAAATGAAAAAGAAGGGGACAACACAAATGACATCAAGAGGCTACTTACAGAAGTAATTGCTGAAAACTTCCCAAACATGAGAATGGAAACTGACATACAGATTAGTGAAGCATATAGAACTCCAAATAGCCATAATCAAAATAAAACTACACCCAGACATATAATAATCACCATCCCAGAAATCCCACATAAGAGCAGAATATTAAAAGCTGTTAGAGAGAAAAGACAGGTCACCTATAAAGGAAAACCTATCAGAATCACAGCAGACCTATTAACACAAACAATGAACTCAAGAAGAGCATGGAGTGAAGTATTTTAGATCCTAAAGGAAAACAACTTCCAACCCACACTGATGTACCCTGCAAAATTGTCCTTCAAAATGGATGGAAAAATAAGATACTTCCATAACAAAGAACAGCTGAAGAACTTCATGATCACCAAACCAACCCTGCAAAGAATACTGAAAGACATTCTAGATACACATAGGAAAAAACCACTAAGCAAAACAGACAAACAGAATGGAAAGTAAAGATACAACAGCAGAAAGATAACATGTCAACAATAAACCAATATATAACAGTTATAACCACTAATGTAAATGGCCTCAATTCACCAATTAAAAGAAACAGACTGGCAGAATGGATCAAGAAACAACATCCAACCATATGCTGTCTACAAGAAGCCCATCTAACCCAAAAGGAAATTCATAAACTGAAAGTCAAAGAATGGAAAACAATACTCTATGCAACAGGAACTCGAAAAAAAAAAAAAGCGGGGGTAGCTATTCTGTTTGCAGACAATGTGAACTTCAAACCAAGAATGATCCAAAGAGATAAAGAAGGTTACTACATACTAGTTAGGGGAAAACTTCAAGAGGAAGAGATAACAATCTTAAATATAAATGCACCAAATTCAGGAGCACCCAGCTACACAAAGCAAGTATTAACAGAAATGAAAACTCAAATAAGCAATAACACAATTATAACAGGAGACCTTAACACACTATTGACACAAATGGATAGATCAACTAGACAGAAAATCAGCAAAGAAATAACAGAACTGAATCACACCTGTGAATGAATGGACTTGATAGATGTATACAGAGTGTTCCATCCAACACATCAGAATATAAATTCTCTTCTCAGCAGTATATGGGACATTCTCTAAAATAGACCATATACTAGCCCACAGAACATATGTAAGTAAATGCAAAAGAATTGGAATTATCCCATGCATGTTTTCAGATCATAGTGCCATGAAAACTAGAAATTAATGATAAAAGAAACTGCAAACCCCCCAAAAACACATGGAAATTGAATAATGCACTCTTGAGAAATCAGTGGGTCACAGAGGAAATTAAAGAAGAAATTAAACAATATCTACAAGGAAACAAAAATACAAATGCAACTTACTGGGAACCTGTGGGGTGCAATGAAGCAGTCTTCAGAGGAAAATTTATTGCACTGAGTACCCACATTAGGAAAACAGAACGAACACATAAACAACCTGATACTACACCTCAAACATCTAGAAAAAGAACAAGTCAAGCCAAAGCCAAAAGAAGGGAGAAAATTTTAAAGATTAGAGCAGAAATTAATGCAATAGAGACTAAGAAAACAATACAAAGAATCAATGAATCAAAGAGTTGGTTCATTGAAAGAATAAATAAAATTGATAATCCCCTAGCCAACCTTATTTAAAAAAGGAAAGAAAAGACTCAAATTTATGCAATACGGATGAAAAAGGTGAAATCACTACACACTCTGTGGAAATACAAAAGATCATCAACACCTGTTTCAAAAACCTCTACTCTCTTAGGTTTGATAACACAGAAGAAATGGACAGATTCCTAGAAACATATGAACCAACAAAGCTGAATCAAGAAGATATAAAACTGCTGAATAACCCACTTTCTATTAATGAAATTGAAAACTGGTGCAACCACTGTGGAAGTCAGTCTGGAGATTCCTCAAAAGGCTGGGTTTAGAGGTCCCATTCAACCCAGCTATTCCACTCCTAGGCATATTCCCAGAAGAACTGAAAACATCTTACCACAGTGATATATGTAACCCCATGTTTATAGCAGCACAATTTGTAATAGCCAGATCTTGGAAACAACCTAAGTGCCCATCAACTGAAGAATGGATAAAAAAATTATGGTACTTTTATATTTATAAACAAATGGATGTAACTTGAGTCCATATTCATAAGCAAAATAAATCAAACTCACATGTATAAACACTGTATAGTCACCCTAGTGTAAGAAATGGTAAGAATACATAAGATTTTATTGGTAATCATGGTTCACCATTATATTGCTTTGAAGTCTTACAATGTTTTCATTCATTGGTTGGAATGGTTTCATTCTGTTTTGTTTGATCTTATTATGTGTGATGGTATGAACAGTTCCTTTGAAGAAAGCGACAATATGGCAGCCATTGCTGATTTAATATCATCTTGCTTTGAAGTCTTACCATGCTTTTGTTTTTCTATTACCATTGGTTCTATCATGTTGTATTTTCTTGGATTTTAATATGTATGTTAGTATAACCAAATCTTTTATGGAAAATGAGATATTATAGTAGCCATTGTTCATCTTCTGTTATTTGGTTCAGAATGCCTTGTAATGCTTTCATTCTCTTGAATGGTTTTATTCTATTTTATTATGTTTGATATTATTGTGTATGAAGCTACACTCAACTATTTCAAAGAAAGAGACATTAAGGTAGCTACTGTTAATATCCAATTGTCTTGTTGTGAAGTGCTGTGTTGCTTATATTGTTCTGTTCTGATCTGCTTTGTTCTGTCCTCTTTTGTCTTATTCTCTGTAAAATTAAAAAAAAAAAGTCCTCAAGAATACCCTTGAAAGACAATGAAGCCAACAGTGTCAATAACTCAAAAAGAATGAATAAGCCCATCAGAATTACAGTAGACTTCCCAACACAAACACTCAAATCAAGGAAAGGTTAGAGTGAGGAATTTCAAACCCTAAAAGAAAACAACTTCCAACCCAGATTGATGTACCTGAGGAAATATCTTTCAAAATAAATGGAAAAATAAGATACTTCTATGAAAAAGAATAATTGAAGAAATTTATGACCACCAAAACAAGTCTTTGGAATGGTCAGAAGGATACATTAGAAAGAGAAAAAAGACGACAAGCATAAGAAACCCAATAGAAAGAAGCCACAAGGCAGGGAAAGCCATTAAGCAGAGGGCAAAGAAAGGGAACCAACAAAAGAAAATAATATGACAATGATAAGCCAACACATATCCATTATTACCATTACTATAAATGGTCTTGACTCATCAATCAAAAGAAACCAACTGGCAGAATGGATCAAGAAGCAAGAAGCAATAATATGCTGCATTCAAGAAACACATTTATTTTAAAAAGAAATTCATAGACTAAAAGTCAAAAGATAGAAAACAGTGCTCCATGCCACAGAAACTCAGAAAAAAAAAGCAGGAGTAGCTATTCTATTTGCAGATAATGTGAACTTCAAGCCAAAACTGGTAAAAAGAAGCAAAGAATGTCAATACAAACTCATTAAAGGAAAACTCCAAGAAGAAGAGATAACAACGGGAGCAGCCCCAGAGCTCTGATCTTGGCGGGACTCAAGGTGCAGCACAGAAAGGCAATTTACCTGCCCTTTCGGTAAGCACCCCTGGCCTGAGGCAGAAGAATCACTCAGCAGCTCCCAGGAGCCTACTGGTGAGCAGGCTAAGAATTAACCCACCACCACCCCTCGTTAGCAAGTGAGCCAGAGATCTAGACATTTCTTGAGAGGTTGACCATATGCAATGTAGTAAATAGGGGGGATTTCCTTCTATCATCTCTTTGAAGGCAAATATTGTTATCATTGTTTTGCTTTGTTTTGACTAATGATATTGCTCTATTCAATGTTCTGTTTTGATAAGTTCTAGAATGTCCTGTATTTCCTTTGATTTGGCTTTACCTTATTGAAAGAACAAATGTTGTGAACATAACAGGATATACTATTTTGTACCTATTACTGTTATGCCAGTAACCTGTTGAGGGTTTCTGTACCAATTTCACCACACTCTCTCAGTTGGCTTTGTTCCGTCTTGTTCTGTTGTATTTTGCTAATAATAAAAAATTAAAATAAATTTAAAAAAGTAAATAACAACAAAACAGATCAGTAAGGTATTGTGCAAGCTGAAACACAATATAACTAAACAGATAATGTACTTGAAAAGCAATAGGAGAAAAAGAAAGCAGTCTAAAGGATATAACTGCATGTATGTTTAAGTGTGTAGGATTGATGACCATGTTGCTGGGGTTTTGTTGGATCATTGAATGCAACTGTTCGCAGCCTCACTGTTTGAATGTTCACCTTGTATGCTTTAATTTTGTAACTTGAACAACTATATCTAGAAGACAATATTAATTTATCAACTAGTGATTTCTTACTGTTTATTTTTTTTCTTTTCCTTTGAAATTATGTATTGTTTCTTCCCTTTTTTCTGTTTGGCTTTTTTTCTCTTTAAATAAAATTTAATAAAAAAGAGATAACAACCATAAATATACATGCATGAAACACCAGTTCACTCAACTACATAAAACATGAAAAAGTCACATGTGAAAAAATCAAATAAGCAGTAACACAGTTGTAACAGTCTTCTTAGCTGCATATGGGACATTCTTCAAAAGACAACCTATTAGCCCATAAAGCATGCTTAAGTAAATGCAGAGGAATTGAAATAATTTCATGCCTATTATTTGACCATAGTGCAATGAAATTGAAAATCAATGACAAAGAAATCTCAAAAGCTATATAAACACATGAAAATTAAACAGCACCCTCTTGAACAACCAGTGTGTCACAGAGGAAATTAAACAGTATTACCATTAAAGGATAATGCCAGTACAACATACTAGAATTTATGGGACACAGTGAAAGTCACTCTTTTAGGAAATGTATAGTAAGGAAGACTAACAATATATAGAATCAATGAATTGAAGAGTTGGTTCTTCAAAACATTAAATACAATTGATCAACCTCTAACCAACCTCATCATAAAGGAATGAAAAGTACAAATTCAAGCAACTACGAATGAAAATGGAGATATCACAATGGAGCTCTGCCATGCATCTCGAGGTTATGGAGTTATTTTTTGGACAGAAAGTTTTTTATTTGGCTTTTTTTCTTTGAGTGTTGTTTGTTTCACTGTGTAAAGCAGGCTGGCCTTGAATTGACCACATAAACTAAAAACTCACAATTCTCCTGCCTCAGTGGCCAAATGCTGGGATGATGAGAATGTACCACCACAATACAAGTAATTATTTTTGAAACAAGTATCAAATGAAATATGAAACTAAATACCATTTCTTCTTCTTTACGTAGTGCTGTTATCTAACTCCAGCTTTTCACATGATAACTAAGTGATCTACCACTGTTGGCCATTTCTTAAAGGATAAAATTATATTTCTCAATGAGAATGTAGTGCAATGAGACAGAAAGAACATCAGTTTAAGAACTGAATAAACCTGGATTCAAAATCTACTAAACAATGTAGCATTTGCATTCTCTGAGTTTCTTCAAGCTTCAGTATCTTTAGGCTTACAGAGAAAAATAAGTAGTTTTCTTCTATGCAATTGTCATTGAGCTGTCTTAGATTAAAGAATAATATGCCAGAAAAGGTAAAATCATAACTCTCGCATAAAAATAAACAAACACATGAAAACATTTTGTTTAACTCAGAATTAATGAATCAGTGAAATATTACAACTTATTCAAAGCAAAAGCCAAAGAGAAGAGACATATAAAGATGGGAATGCTGAAGTGACTCTACGAATGAGACACCATCTTCTTTCACAATGGAGAGGAAAGTCAACTGTGCACGAGACAGAATTTGTTTGTAGGACTAGAACTATTTGCATTACTATCAGCTATATCAAAAATTTCTGAATTGGTCTAATAATACTTAAATCTATAACAACATAGTTTTCAAGATACCTTTTATCTCAACAGATTACAGGTAAGACAGTCAAAAACAAACATTATGTGGTCCCTACAGATGTAGGTATTCCACTGAAAGAATATCCAAACATCCTTTGGTTTATTCCAAAGTCTTAAACTTTGCCTTACACTTATGTTAAGACTTAATCTTCAGATGTTTCATTCATTTTATAAAATAATAGATTTAGATACAAAATAGATCAAAGAGAAAATAATTATTTACAGTGAATAATTATATATATTAAAATGTCACTAATGGTATTGATTCTGTAATAATTAAGAAATAGGAATGATGGAACAGATAATCCTCAATTCTAAAAGTATAGAATTCTACTATTTAATATATTACAATAGCAATTTATTAAAAGTAAGTTTCAAGGGTTAGGAATAAATTGAAAACCAACCTGAAACAGAAATAAAAATATTTCAGAAATTAACATGTAAATTAATTAGACATGAAAGACAAGCAAAGAAAAAATAAAATGTTTTAGTAAAATATGATATATATAGAGGAAAAGTTTTTCTTATTTAAGAAATATGACAAAGAACAACTTTTCAAAGATGAAAAGTGACAAAACTGCTAATTAGATGTTCTGATCAACACATAAATACCACAAAATAATTTCCAATACTTTCTTTAAAAACATATGCATGATTTCTCTTAACTTGTTCTTTTGTAGATCTTTTGTTTCAATAAATATCAGTTTACAAAGCTTTTTAAGAAAGTAATAAAAAATTATAAGGATTTATGGTAGCTTGAGGATATCTTTCCAATGAGATAATTACTCCAGAATCATCCACAATGGTGATACTTGATGAGAATAGTTATTAACTGTGAAAAGTACTTTCCACTTCATCTATTTTGTACTTATTTCATTTCTTGAGTTCATAGTGGCTAAGTTTCAGGTTCTTGAAGAAGTTATCTAAGTCTTCACATTTTGCCACTGGTTCTAGATCAAGAATTCAAATTACATTTCTTCCTTTTACAAAAACCTCAATTTTTATTCTCAGTAACTAATGTCACTATTTAACTAGGAGTAACAGGACAAAATAGAGGCATTTACTATTTACCATGACCGTGTGATGGTTCCAAAGGCTATATAGCAATAGGATATCTGTGTTTAAATGAAAGTGATAAGCCAGTCACACTAGTTGTCCTTGTTTTTCTCTTAGAAGGAAGGTAGATAAAATAAATTTGAGTAGTGAAAGTAGCAATTTCAGCACATGGAAATTTTTAATATTCCAGACCATCTTTACTCCCACCACACTGTGAACACTGATTGAGTGCCTGCAACAGGTGCTTTCCCTTCATCTTTTTTTGTGACCTATATACAGTATGTGCCATCATTCCCACCTATCAAACAAGAGCCACCCGGTTCTGGAAGCAGGGTGGAAGCAGAGATGACAAACGCATGTTGATGGTTGGTTGACAAGCATGGCTACTGTCTGATCTTGGCTTCTCACAGACCCCCTAACATCTCATCATGATTCTAAGAATTGTCATTTCAACCCTTTGTCTATAAAGATATTGGAAAGAGAGCAGCTTTTGGAGAACCACATACTCCTCTTCCTGGGGCTTGCAGATAAAGAAAATGAAGCTTGAAGATTTAGGTTGCATATGTAATAAATGGTCATTTGGATTTGAACCCACATTTACATGATTCTTATGCTGATGCTCTTTTTCTCTTGGCACTGCCTCCTTATTGAAAAGCAAATTTGTATTCTTTTCTAGTTTGTTTTCCAATGCTGGAAATCAAACCAATGGCCTCACATGTGATGGTAAGCAAGTAGTCTACCACTGAGCTATATCACAACTTTACATGACTTTGTATTCTCTTAAAAACTAAACTTGTGTTCAATGTAAAAAAAAATCCAAACTATGCAGGAAAATAGCAAAGAAGAAAATAAAAATTACTCACAATGCAAATATGTAGTGTTTAAAACTGTTGTAAACTGTGCTCCCATAGCAGAAAATGATATGATATTCTATCATTTCCTTATTTTTCATTTTAATGAAAAACCAACACCATTTTCTCATTAAATGTTTTAAGAGCATTGTGGCTAATCATTGCAAATAATATTCACATTAATATAACAACATTTAAACCAAAGGTGCAGAGATGGGATCACCATTTCTCTGAGAAACACAAAAAGTCATTGGTAAATGTAACACAAGGTAGTCTTATATGCATGAAGTTCATACTCACTGACATATTTCTCTCTCTGTCTCTCTCTCTCCCATTCTTCCTTCTTCACACTGCATGGCATTCTCACTCCCTTTTATTTTTCATTTGGAGACAAGATTTCACCAAATTGTGAAGTTGTCCAGGCTGAGCATCAAGTTATGGTCCTCATGCCTTAGCAACCCCTACTAAAGCAAGTTGCACCATGCCTGACTCCTGTTGAGTCTCTTGAAAGTGGACTTGAATATATCTGGTGATTTTGTTGAACTAGGGTTTATTTTAGGAGCCATAATTCCCAATCTGTGTAAAGGTGCTTTAATCGGTAGCAATATTTGATACAGGTTAATTATAGCAAAGAACTGCCAACAAAAAAATTATGCATCAGGTGCTAGAACCACTATCACTGAGTCTGAACCTCACAACCTCATGCCCTTGCTCCTGCCCAGCATGAACTCCCTATTCCTTTCCTAAATCCAAGATGGTCAGTCTCAGTGATGAGCTGATTGTAAAGCTCTTTAAGGGAAAACAAGTCTCCTAGAATAAGATTACATTTCTCAGGTTTGGTGCTCTGGCAAGGCCTGTGCCATGCGTATCTTAATGCACTTGGCAGATGAGCTTGCTCTTGATGACTTCATGGAGAACAAATTGGAGGGAGAGATGATGGATGGCCAATAGGGCAGCCTTTTCCTTAGAACACCAAAAATCGTGGCTGGCAAAGATTATAATGTAACCACAAACTCCAGAGCTGTGGTTATGATCACAGCTGGGGAAGGTCAGCAGGAAGGAGAATGCCATCTTAACTTGGTCCAGTGTAATGTGATCATTCAGCTCATCATTCCTAATGTTGTAAAGTACAGCCCGAACTGCAGGGTGCTTGTTCTTTCCAATCCAGAGGATATCACTTTTCCCCCCAGGGAGCAACAATACATTGCACATAATCATCCCCAAATCACTCACCCAGAGCACAACAGCAGCACAAATCTTTCTCTTCAGTGAACTCAGAGAAATCAGTAGTATAACCATCTTAACTATTTTATATACATATACACACATATACATGTTTTTTTCTTTAAGCTTTTCACAGTAATGAAACAATAGGATGTTTACATATGTATCTGATTTATTTCACTAATGAGTATATTCTCAAGTTGCATCTATTTACCTATAAAAGTTTCCAGTTTATCTTTCTTTATGTCTGAGTAGTACTCTGTTGTATAAAAATTTCATGTCAGTTGAAGGGCATTTGGGTTGTTTCCAAGATCTATTACAAATTGTGCTGCTATAAACATGGGGACACATATATCACTGTGGTATGATGTTTTTAAATCTTTTGGAAAGATACCCAGAAGGGAAATAGCTGGGTTGAGTGGGACCTCTAGTCCTAGCTTTTTGAGGAATCTCCACATTGATTTCCACAGTGTTTGCACCAGTCTGCATTCCCACTAACAGAGGATAAGAGTTCCTTTTTCCCCACAGTCCCTCAAGCATTTGTTATTGCTTGATTTCTTGATGGTAGCCATTCTTTCTTGAGTGAGGTGAAATCTCAGTGTTGTTTAATTTGCATCTCTCAGTGATGTTAAGCATTTTTTCACATATTCATTTGCTGCTTGTATTTCTTCACTTGAGAAGTCTGTATTTATCTCAGATGACCATTTTTAGATTGGATCTTTAAATTTGGGAGGACTGATTTATTTGAGTTCTTTGTATGTTCTTGATAGTAATCCTTTGCAGAACAGCTGGCAAACATCCTTTCCCACATTGTACACTGTCTCTTCAGTCTTGCTATGCAAAAGCTTTTTAGTAGGGTGAGATTCCAGTTGTTGGCTCCTTGTGACAGTTCCTGTGCAATTGCGGTTTTGTTCATGAAGTCTTTGCCTACACCAATGTCTTCAAGAGTTTTACCTATTCTATCTTCCAGCAGATTTAATGTCTCTGTTTTAATGTTAAGATCTTTTATCCATTCTGATTTTAGCTTAGTACATGGCGAAAGATACGGTTTTAATCTTTGGCATATGTAGAGTCAGTTTTTCCAGCACCATTTGTTAAGGAGGCTTTCTTCCAGTGAATGTATTTGGCACCTTTGTCAAAGATAAGGTAGCTTAGTGTGTCTGGATTTGTTTCAGCATCTTTTAATCTATTCATTGATATTTGGGTCTGGTTTTTTTTTTCTTTTGTTGGTACCACACTTTTTTTTTTAAATCACAGTAGCTTTATAGTATATAGTATCAAGTCAGGGATTGTGATGCCCCCTGTCTTGTCTTTGCTGCCCAGAATTGTCTTTGCTATTCTAGGTCTCTTCTGGTTCCAGATAAATTTTAGGATTGTTTTCTCTAGTTCAATGAGATATGCTTTCAGAATTTTGATTGGACTTGCATTGAATCTGTATAACACTTTTGGAAAGATGCCCATTTTCACCATACTGGTTTTTCTAAGCCAAGAGCATAAAATATCTCTCCATTTTCTAATATCCCCTTCAATCTCCTTTTTCAGAGTGCTGTAGTTTTCAATATAGAGGTCTTTTACCTCCTTTGTTAGATTGATTCCTAGGTATTTCATCTTTTGGATGCTATTGCAAAAGGTATAGTTTCCCTGATTTTTCTCTAAGTGGGTTTGTTATTCAGGTAAAGGAAGGCTATTGATTTTTGAGTGTTGACTTTGTAACCAGCTACCTTCCTGAATTTGTTTATTAAATCTAGAAGTCTTATTAAGTTTAAAAGTGTTTTGGTGGAGAGAAGACAAGATGGCCGATCAATGAGCAACAGAATACAAAGCCTCCCAGGGGAAATAATTCATATGCCAGAATAAAACACCCCGGAGAGACCCAGACAGAGGGAGATGGATCCTCTTGACACAGGAAGGAATTAAAACTTCAGAAAGCTCATCAAATACTTAGGGACTACAACTGAAACAGCTAAAAACTAAAAGGACACAGCGTTTTTGCAATGACCCACCAAGATTGCAACAGCTTGAATCCATGCCGGCAGGCAGAGCAGCCCATGCTCGTTCCCACCTCCACTCACAGGAAGAACGGCAGTGCTGAAGTCGGGAGTTGGCGAGCCCAATGGAGAGCGGAGAGCAGAGCTGGTGGAGGAACCTTCAATGATCCATGATCAGTGCTGGGAGTGAGACCCCCCCACCACGGGAAGGGCACAACCAGGTGGGTGACATGTTGGAATCGGGCAGAAGGAGCCTGAACTGGGAGTAACAGTGACTTTGGTTTGTTGCTCCCTCCCCAGAGCAGATTCGTGTGATTTGCTTGGACTGGGCCGTGCCCCTGGCAGGGACCCAATGAGCTGTCCCAAATTGATTCCCTGCACCTAGCACGCACTGACCAGGTGATCGCCCTTGAAGTTTGGCTGGCCCGGTAGGTAGGGGCAGGCATACACAGCCTGCTTACACATCAGTGACAAGAGCAGGTGGGAAACGGCAGAGTTCCCTTGCCAGCGTGCTTCGGAGGAAACGTGGCCAACAGGGAAGGGGCTGGGACCTGCACTGTAACCTGTGTGGAGGAAGCCAGGGCCATGACAGGAAAGAGAGGCAGGAGGAGGCCCCCAGCCCAGAACCCTAAGAGCCTGATCCAGGAGAAGGAAAAACAAAGGAGACTGAGGGAGGCAAACATGCAACATCAGGCATGGCTTCAATGGACATTAAGAGATATCTTCGGGACCTTGTAGACGAGCTAAAATCTGAAATACTAAATCAGGTAAAGCAGGATATGAGTAGAGTAATAAAAGAAATGCTCTCAGGAAGCATCTCTCAGGATGATACAGACAGAAGAAGGGAGGAACACAAAAAAAGGAGGGAAACATTTGATAAAGAATATAAAGAAAATATAGAATACATGAAGCAGATTCAAAGAGACTACAAGGAAATTAAAAACTCCATTGAAAGCTGGCAAAACACCTTAAATGAAACTAAGGCTAGACTATCAAAACCTGAAGACAAGTTTGCAATGCGTGATCATGAAAGGAAAGATCTCTTAAAAATAACAAGGAAACAGGCAGTAACAATACAAAGGCTAGAAGATGACAAGAGAATCTACAATTTAAGAATAAGAAACGTGAACAAAGAAGCAGGAATACATACAGGCAAATTACAAAGGCTATTCACGGAAATAATTAGGAAAACTTCCCAAGCATGGGAAAAGAAAATGACATTCAGTTGTGTGAAGCATACAGAACTCCAGCCACCTACAACCAAAACAGATATACACCCAGACATATAATAATCAAGATACAAGAAATTCAATATAAAAATAGAATATTAAAAGCCATCAGAGAAAAGAAACAGATTACCTATAAAGGTAAGCCCATCAGAATCACAGCTGACTTCTCAACATAGACCATCAGATCAAGGAGAGCTTGGAGCGAAGTATGCCAAGCCCTGAAAGAAAATAACCTCCAGCCCAGACTGATATACCCTGCAAAACTGTCACTAGAAATTAATGGAGAAACAAGATGCTTCCATGACAAAGAGGAACTGGGCGAGTTTGTGATCACCAATCCAACCCTGCAGAGAATGCTGAAGGACATTCTAGAGAGAGGGAAAAAAAATACCAGGATTTTAGGAACAGTGGCAGAAAAGCTTCAATGAGTGGGGCAGGCAGTAGAATGAAGGAGAAAACTAGACAAACAAAGGCAGAGAAATAGCATAGCAGAAATGAGGCAGAGAAGGATAACTAGAATTGTTAACATAGATGGCCTTGATATACTATATTGTTAATAGTGCACCAGGATTTAAAACCCACATTACTCACACTACTCTGCTTAGATGTATTATATTCTGTTCCACTCATTCTACCTGTACTAGATTTGAGGGCACAGACAGTAATCCCGAAAATAACAGGATATAGTATGGTAATCATCCTTAATTTCCTATTAACTTACTCTAAAGCTCCATAAAACCTACACAGTTTTACCATGACTGATCATAATCGAATCTGGTTTGTTGGATCGCTGTTTTGTATTGATAGATTTTATTCAAAGCTGTTATGATTGATAGTATCAAGACCGGGAATATAGGCAACTGCACTTAAGATGACAAGATCCACTAGAATATCCACTCTGGTTTGATTATTACCTGGCTTTGAAGTTTTATACTGTCTACAATGTTTTATTTTACTAATATTGTTATTTACTGCTATACTCAATTATACTGTTATATTCAATTATGCCTGATGATATAGGCATTCTATTGAAGATAATAAGAAACAACACAGTAATCATTGTAGATCACCTTGTACTGTGGTTTTATACGACTTTTTGATTTCATGTTTTTACAGGAATTTGTTTTGTTTTGTCTTGCTAAGTTTTGTTTTCCCCTCTAATACAGAAAGTATAGAAATACATGCAGAGATTCATGCATGCGTAGCTGTTCACACTCTCACTGTTTGACTATCTACTTTGTGTGCTTTAATGTTGTAACTTGAACAACTATTTATAAGAGGATAATATGTAATTTATTAACTAGTGATTTCTTATTGTTTATCCTTTTTTTGGAATTCTGTATTATCTCTACCCTTTACATGCTTTTGTTTCTCTTTAAATAAAATCTATTTTAAAAAAAAGGTGTTTTGGTGAGGTTTTGGGGGTCTTCTAAGTAGAGTGTCATGCATTTTCAAATAACAATAGTTTAGCTTTTTCCTTTCCTATCTTTATTCATTACTTTCTCTTTTCTAATTGCTCCAGTTAAAGTTTCAAAGACTATGTTGAATAAGAGTGGAGACAGTGGACATCCTTGCCTTGTTCCTAATTTTAGAGTGAAAGCTTTCAGTTTTTGTTCATTTAGTATGATGTTGACTACTGGTGTGTCATAGATGGCCTTTATCAGATTGAGATAAAGAAGTTTATTCCTATTTTCTATAGGTTTTTTTTTTTTTTTAGCATGAATGGGTGCTGGACTTTGTCAAAAGCTTTTTCTGCATCTATGGAGATGATCATGTGATTTTTGTCCTTGGCTCTGTTAATATGGTGTACTACATTTAAGGATTTATGTATGTTGAACCACTCCTGCATCCTTGGGATGAGTCCCTCTTGATCATGGTGTACAATCTTTTTGATGATTTGCTGCAGTCTATTTGCCAGTATCTTATTGAGGATTTTTGCATCAGTGTTCATTAAGGAGATTGGCCTGTAACTCTTTTTCTTAGTTGGATCCTTCTCTAGTTTTGGAATCAGAGTAGTGCTTGCCTCCAGGAATGAATTTGGGAGTATTGCTTCTGTTTCAATTTCATTAAAGATTCTGAGAGATAATGATGTTAGGTCTTCTCTAAATTTCTTGAAGAATTCAGTAGTGGATCCATGAAGGTCTGTGCTTTTCTTTGTTGATAGATTTTTAATTACATGTTCAATTTCATTTATTGATATTGGGTTATTTAGGATTTTTATATCTTCTTGATTCAAATTTGATAATTCATACATATCTAGGAATTTGTCCATTTCTTGTGTAGTTTCCATCTTATTAGTATACAAGTTTTCAAAGTAGGCATAGATGGTTTTCTGGATTTCTGCAGGGTCTGCTGTGATTTTGCCCTTTCATTCCTAATTGTATGGGTTTGAGCCTTTTCTTTCCTTCTTTTGATAAGGTTGGCCAAGGATTTGTCAATTTTATTCAATCTTTCAAGAACCAACTCTTCAATTCATTGATTCTTTGTATTGTTTTTTAAGTCTCCAATGTGTTAATTTCTGCTCTTATCTTTATAATTTCCTCCCTTGTATAAGCTTTTGGTTTAGCCTGCTCTTGTTTTTCTAGAAGTTTGAGGTTCAACATTAAGTAGTTCATATGTGCTTGCTCTATTTTCCTGATATGAACATTTACTGCTATAAATTTCCCTTTTAAGACTGCTTTCATTGTGTCCCACAAGTTCCAGTATGTTATATTGTCATTATCACTCAACTGTAAAATCTGTCTAATTTCTTATTTAACTTCATCTATGACCCATTGATTGTTAAGTAGGGTGTTATTTAATTTCCATGTGTTGATGAAATTCTCATGGTTCCCTTTGGCATGGATTTCTAATTTCACTGCACTGTAGTCTGACAGTACGAATGGGAAAATTTCAATTCCTTTGTATTTACTTAAGCACGTTCTATGAATCAGTGTATGGTCTATTTTGGAGAATGTCCATGTGTAGCTGAGAAGAATGTGTATTCTGATGTTGTGGGGGTGCAACATGCTAAAGACATCTACTAAGACCATTTGTTCAGGAGTTTGATTTAGTTCTAATATTTCATTATTGGTTTTTTTGTCTAGGTCATCTGTCTTTTTGTAATAGTACAGTAAAAAGGCCTCCCAATACAATCGTATTAGGGCTTATTTGATTTTTCATGTCTGTTAGTAATTGTCTTAATAGTTGGGGGCACTGGTATTTGTTGCACATATGTTAATGATTGTTGTTGCTTCCTCTTGGATTGTTCCCTTTATAAGGATATAGTGATCTTCTTTATTTCTCTTAATCAGTCTGGGTTTGAACTTTACTTTGTCTGCAAATAGAATAGCTACCACTGCTTTTTCCTGGGTTTCTGTCACATGAAGTATTGTTTTCCATCCTTTGACTTTGAGTCTATGAATTTCCTTTTGAATTAAATGTGTTTCTTGTATGCAGCATATTGTTAACATTGATGGTTATAACTGATATGTATTGACATCCTTATCATGTTCTTTCCCTGTTGCTAGCTTCCATTTCCCCCCTTCCTTCTATTTAATTGTTTGCCTTGCCTATGGATTCCTCCTGTTCAGGTTCATGGAGTGGTAGTCCTTTTTATCTCTTTTTATAATGTCCTTCAGAACATTTTGCAGTGCTGGTTTGATGGTCATAAATTTCCTGAGATGTTCTTTGTCACGGAGGTAACTTATTTCCTCATCAAATCTAAAAGATAGTTTTTCAGGTAGATCAATCTGGGTTGAAAGTTGTTTTCCTTTAGAACTTGGAGTACTTCTCCCCAAGCTTTCCTTGACCTGAGAGTTCATGCTGAGAAGTCAGCTGTGATTCTGATGGGTTTTCATTTATAAATGATTTGTTCTTTCTCTAACAGCTTTTATAATTCTATTCTTGTATTGAATTTCTGGAATCTTGACTATGATATGCCTCATTGTAGATTTTTTTTCATCATTGCTAATTAGAGTACTGTATGCCTCATTTATCTAATGTCAAATTCTTTTTTCTCTACCAGGAAAGTTTTGTCATAATGCTTGTGAACATTTTTTAATGTAATTTATGGTATCTCCTGCTTGTTCATTGACTCCAATTAATCTTAAATTATTCTTCTTTGTCTCATCTAGCAGCTGCTGGATTAATTTCTCATGTTACTTTGCTATTTTTGAGAAATGTTTCTTTTCCTGGTCACTAACTGAAGTCTGTCTTCAATATCTGAGATCCTGTTCACATATTGGCCTACTCTGCTGTGAATATTTTCAAAGCAGTTTTTATTTTCCTGGATATATGCTTGAATCTGTTTTATGGAGTTTATTTCTTCTCTATGTTGCACTTCCATAAGTTGTTTAAGCTTATCCATTTTTTGTCTGTGTGTGTCCTAACATTGCTAGGCACGGTGTGTATTTTGGTAATCTCTAGTTATCAGAGAGATTTTTTAAATTTCATTTTTTCCAAGCCTCATTCAGTTTCTTTGTTGTTTCCACTTCAGAGAGACCTAGAGGGGGCTTTTGGATTGTCCCACATTATTGCTCCCTGGGTTTGCCTTTGGGGAACTAGATGTCTGGTGTTGCATCTTGTTTAAGTGTCTTCTCATTTCTTTTCTATTTTTAGTTTAATTCCTGGGGTGATGTCTATAACAACAACAAATAAAAAAAAAACTTGCCACCACATTGCATCTTATGATCTCTTACCATTACTTACAAGGAGCAACTTCAAGTTTTCCTGTGTGCGAAGGATGGAACAAAGGGGAGAGAAAGAGAAGCACCAGAAAGAGAAAAGGGCTTTTTAAAAAATATAATATTGAGAGAAGGTTTAGGAAAACAAGAACAATTTATTCTCTATCTGGGAGGCTAGTTTTATAGAACTAGGTAGACGTGGTTCTACTTCTTCCTTGTCTGGATTAAATTATAACCAAGAAAAGGCCAGCTGATGTTGGCAATGTTGCCTCTGTCTTATCACTCAAAAGTCAGCTGCAGTATGATTTCTTTTTTTTTTAATTTTTATTTAAAGAGAGGGGAAAATAAAGCAAAACAAAAAAAGGGTAGAAACAATACAGAATTTCAAAAAAAAATGAACAGTAAGAAATCACTAGTTGATACATTACATATTGTCTTCCTGGATGTAGTTGTTCAAGTTACAAAATCAAAGCATACAAAGTGGACATTCAAACAGTGAGGCTGCAAACAGCTCCGATCTCTGACCTAACAAAAACTTAGCAACATAATTATAATTCCTACACCCTTAAATATACATGCAGTTAAATCCTTTAGAGCACCTGCTTTTCCTCCTTTTGCTTTTTAAGTCCATTATCTGTTTAGTTATATCATGTTTCAGGTTGCTCAGTACTTTGCTGATCTGTTTTGTTGTTGTTATTTACTTTTTAAAATTTTTTTCTTTATTATTATTTTTTATTTTATTTTGAAGGTAGTAAAATACAGCAGAACAAGACAGGATATAGCCAACTGAGGAAGTGCAGTGAGACTGGCACAGAACCTCACAGCAGGCCACCGGGACAACAGCAATAGGCACAATACTACATCTGGTTTCCTTCACAATAGTTTTCCTTCAATCAGGCAGAGCAATATCGAAGGAAATACCAAAATTACAAGAACAGAATATTGAATAGAGCAATACCATTGATCAAAACAGAGCAAAACAGAGATAAAAATATTTGGCTTCAAATAGATGGCAGAAGAAAATCCCCTTTATTTGCTATATCGCATATAGTCACACTTGCAAGACATGCTCAGATCTCCGGCTCTCACTTGCTACGGGGTGGGGGGGGAGAGGGATATGTTTCATTCTTAGCCCATGCACCAGTAGGCTCACAGCCACCCCCCAGAGGGATAAACTGGCTGCTCGTTTTCCCTGCGCCCCAAGGTCCAACATGGCGTATCGCGGATCTCAGGAAACGCTGATATGGTTCTCGCCCTGGGGCAGCCAAGGCTTGCCAGGCCACGGCCACTTATCAGAGCAGCATGCTCACGGCTGCCTGTTTTCCCAGCGCCCCAAGGTCCAACATGGTGCATCGCAGATCTCAGGAAATGCTGATATGGTTTTTGCCCTGGAGCGGCTTGCCAGGCCACAGCCACTTACCCAGTATGATTTCTTATGAAAATAGCTTCCCTGACTTTCAAGTATAATGCAGAAACTGAGTCACCTTTGAATTTCTCCCCTCTTAACTGCTCTACAGAGTACTTGTGACAATGTGGCATATTTTGCAAGTGGTACCAATGTGTGCATAAATGGATTCATGTTTGCTGTCTTATTTTCTTTTTGCCTGAGTACTATGATAGCTTCAAAAGAACATGGTTGTTATTGTATTTACGGCAGGTGCTGCTTGTCGACTACTCAAGATATTTGTAATTGTACTTCTTCCCAATTTTGTTTACAGAAGCCAAGAGCTCATCAGAGAAAATACAAATACTTCATGTCTTAGCTCCTCTGCTGCTTGGAGCTACTGCAGGTGGGTAAGGAATTGCAATCAAGAATTGTTGGGTGCAGTTTTACAGGAAAGGTGAGGAATCCTCTGGAGCATTGGTTTCCTCTTTGCCATTTCTCCTTTATGCTTGGAATGCAGAAATTGCCAGAACTGTGGCAGCAAGCTAGGAATCACAGGAGAAGCGGCCATGGTGCCTGATGGTTTTTGGATTCACCACACAAGCACCTGACTGCCTATGTCTACGCCTCTACTTAGATGAGAAAAATAAAACTCTTACTTGCTTTAAGCCTTTGCTTTGGTGTTTCTGTCACTTCCTGCCAGAGTCATTCCCAGCTGATAGATACATTGCAGTGTTTCTAGCTCTTTAAACATTGGCTCACACGTAGTAAGATACTCTCATATTTGTGGAAAAGGGAGATAGCTACTCACAATCAAACTTTCATATTACAGGTACATGTGGGAATTTAGAGATTTCTACATTAGTTGGCTTTCTTCTTGCTGACCACTATCTTGGTACACATAACTTAAAGGAGAAGAGGTACAATTTGTCCATGGTTTCAGCCTACAGTTGGTTGGCACCAAGGCAGAAATATCATGGCATAAGGACATGTAGGAACAAAGCTGCTTAGTTCAGGTGGCTGGGAAGAGAGCAGAGGAACAGTGCCAGAGAGGAGGTGGAGAGGCTCCAGAACTCCATGAACCACTCAGGAACACCCAGAAGTGTGCTCCATCAATCTTTGGGCAGATCCCAAAGACAGTCAAGTTAACACTTTACTCTAACTACTGCAATACCAATTTGTCAGATGAGGTAACACACACCTGCAGCCCAGTTACTCAGGAGGTTGAAGCAGGAGGATCACTAGATTCACAGGTTCAAGACCAGCCAGGCAACATAGTAAAACCCCATTTTAGCAAAAAGAAAGAAAGATGACTGTTAAGGTGACACTTAATCATATTCATCTTTAAAGGTTATAAACCAATTAAACAGACACAAGAGCCAAATAAAGATTTTTATAGTGATCTTTCATTTGTTCATTCAATGTATATTGAAGATAGATAGATAGATAGATAGATAGATAGATAGATAGATAGAATCCATGTTAGGTATTTAGAATAAAATAGCAAGCATAAGAAACCAAAATTTCCTGCCGGCAAGTGTGAGGTCATGAATTCGATCCCCGGCATAAAAAAAAAAAAAAAATTTTTTTTTTTTTTGCTCTCTTAGCACCTCTATTTACTGGAGGAAGAGAGACAATGGATAAGATGTGTGCATCAGGAGCTGAGAATCATTCAGAAGAGAGGAACAGGAAAGGCTCCCCGAGGCATCACTGATAGACAGCTCTGAAGGTGCAACCCATGAAGATCTGAGAGAAGGGTGAGGCTGAAGAAGCAACAACTTCCTGCTTCAGCCTCAGAACGCTGAGATGAAAGGCATATGCCTCATGTGCAGTTTCTGACACACCCTTTAAAGGCTGTCTACAGTTATCATATTAGGAGCAGACTACATGGGGTAATGTTGGAAGCAGAGAGACTTACAAGAAGACTAGTGCATTGTTACAACAAATACTGGTAACAGAGGATGAAAGCTTGGCTACTGGAGGTGGCTATTTAAGACTGAACTGCGAACACTGCCAGATAAGATGTCAAAATGATCTTTCTGTCTTTTCTCGCCTCCCCTTCATCCTCTCTCAAAGCAGCCAGAGCACCTTGGCTCTGGGCAGTCAGCACCCAGTAAATAACACATACTTGGGTTTGAGTCCAGCTGCATCACTAAACTCCACTGTTATCTTGCTCAAAGCACCGAATTTCTTTATGGCCAAAAATCTCACCTGCCATAAGGGGCTGTTGTGAGGAGCAAATGAAATGAGAGAATGTTTGTAAATTGCTGAGCACTTGTGCTAGTAAATTACAGCTTTAATATTATTCTAATTACCATATCTCATTATTTCTAAGACATCATTGTTCCTAAATCATTGTAATTTATCTGCCTCCAAGGAAGAATAAAAATACTACCTATTAAACCATAGCATAAGGCCTTAATGATAATCTTGCATTATACATGCTCGAGATACATCAGGCTCTTATCAATCTAAAGTGTCCTTCACCTATTTCAAAGGTGATTTGGGCCATTTCTCTTGTCTTCGATTGTATGAATGGTGTGTTGGGAGGTGTTTTCACACATATCAAAGAAGCAGCATGAATCAAAATATGCTTGGAGGCGCCATCTCTGTCTTCCTAGGTCTTTCCACAAACTATTTAGAAAATCAACATCATTCCTCCTTCAACAAATATTTATTTCACTAACCTTATTTGTACCCTGCTTGTTTACCTCTGTATCCAGTAAAGGTGTGGACATAATAGCTTAGTTTCACACATAATAGCTTAGTTCAACACATAATATAGTTCAAACAAGGAGTGAAATATTATTGAAACTGCAACTTTAAATAAATAAGACCATATTAACAGATTCCCGGGCAAGAAGTACATCATGACACAAGAGAAATACATACATGTGAATACCAAAACTCAGGCACTAAAATGTTCAAGATCTTTGTAGAGAAAAAAAAAGTAATATATTTCCCCACTCCTCACAATGTTTGTAGCAGAAACCTATATCATAAAATGCAGATAAACAAAAGAAAGTTATATGCATTTATTTAAGTTTTCTTGTAAGGTGGAAGCTGTTAGAAATGAAGATCCAAAAACCAGGAAAATCTATATGTGTATGGAAGTTTGCACAGAAGTAGGAGTTGAAGAAAAAGGGTAAAATCTAATGGTAACTGATGGGGAGACTTAGCAAAGTTTGTTTCTTCGGGCTTCTTGGCATCTCTGGGCCTTCCTTCCTCTCCTTCAGGTATAGAGGTGATCTTTCTGGAATGAAGGTCTGTGACCTACTTCAGAAGAAGTTCAGGTGGATTTCAGGGACTGATTCAGGGAGAAAATCACAGAGACTTTCCTGCTTCTGCAGTTTTTCTCAAATGCCAAGGTGCTGGATTTTGAGACTCTCCATAGCCCTATTCCTGAGAGGCTTATACTAGAAATTCCCCAACTATACATCAGTGGTGATGGTACATGCATACCATAGCATACATAGAAATGGAGATGAATTTTTAAAACTATCAGTCACAATATATGTAAACCTCCAGATATAACTGGAGAAAAAGAAGATAAAATATAATTCTACTCACATGTAGTTCAAGAACATTCAAAATTCATCTGCACTGTTAGAAGGCAGGTGAGTAGCTCCCTGGTGGAAAAGTTTGGATAGCTATCACATTTGAGCAAGAGAAGAAATTGAAAGGGAGTGGGAATACAGTTCTAGAGCTAATCACAGGCTCCAGGTATGAGGTTTATGAAAAGAAAAATTCATATCTATAAACTTAGGAATTGCATTGCTTCTGTAAGTATATTAGAGGTCAAAAAATTAATTTTGTGTAAGTGCAGGTGTATATATAAATGCAAGTTAATCTTTCATTATTGGGATATAAAAGGGACATTTGAGTGAAGATGATTTTTATGCCACTTTATCATACAAATTTTACGGGTGAAAACTTTATGTCAAATAAAACCAATTAGCACTTGTTTTATTCTTTGCATTGTTCTCGCAATTTCAATCAGAAGTAACATCTTACTGAACAAGAAAAATAACTGTCAATTTATAACTATTTATAACTTTATTTTCATTATAATTCAAGGTAAATTCATGCTAAACTTATCTCTCTACAAACACATACCCACACTATACACTCAAATTTGCCCCTCAGTTCAATTGGCTTTATCTAGTGTTAGTTTTCTTCAGGTACTGAGAACTTTCTGAGAATGCAAAGTGCTCCAAGTGCACATAGGAAGAGAAACCATTATTCCTGCTGGAAAAGCCTAGAACATATTCTGCAAGATGTCTGTAGAACTATGGCTTTCAGCACAGTAATCTGCAGCTCAAGGTCAAGGCTCAATCATTGGATAAGACAAGAATGATGAACTAGTAGGAAGCTCGCACACCTATGGGACTGAATTCTCTGTATACTAGTAAAGCTGACTGTTATTTATGCTGCAGTTCACTAAACTTTTGGTCATTTCCCTTCTGGAGCAGCACTGAAAATTGAGAAGACTGAAATTCTGTCTCCAGGAAGGCACAGCACTCTTCCTATGTATGGTAGTGTCACTTTTGATCTGCTCTTGTATGCTTCCCTGCAAGATTCACTTTATATTGCTCTTTAATGAATATATTAAGTAATCTGCCAACTTCACACCTCCACAAGGCTTCCAGTCATACCACCTGAACCAGAAGAAGCACCCACCCAAGCCATTCTCTGCACTCACAAGATCACGATACACATTAAGAGAGTTGATGTTTGAAGTCACTGAGTTTTGCTGAAGTTTGGTGTACAGCAACAGGTAATGGGAACAGCAATAATTTAAGTCAAATGATGAGTAATTAAAAGAAAATTAATTTGTAGATTTTAGAAAAGACTGAGAGACTCATTAGAGCCAAGGGGATTATAGGGTAAGATCGTCAAAGTGAACCTTATAGAAGAACCAACATTTGCTTTTAAAGTTCCTAGGTATTGATCCCTCTTATTCTCCTTTTCTAATTGCACCCATTCCATGAGTGATTTATTTTAGCCTCATGAATTTATTTTTTTAATTTTATTTAAAGTGAGGGGAAAAAAGCAAAACAGAAAAAAGGGTAGAAGCAATATAAAATTTAAAAAAATAAACTAAGAAATCACTAGTTGATACATTACATATTGTCTTCTTGGATATAATTGTTCAGGTTACAAAATTAAAGCATACAAAGTGGACATTCAAACAGTGAGGCTGCAAACAGTTCTGTTCACTGATCCAACAAAAACTTAGCAACATGGTTATCAATCCTACATGTTTAAATATACATGCAGTTCTATCCTTTAGAGCACTTTCTTTTCCTCCTTTTGCTTTTTAAGTGCATTATCTGTTTAGTTATATCATGTTTCAGGTTGCTCAGTACCTTACTGATCTGTTTTGTTGTTGTTATTTATTTTTCTATTTTTTCTTATTTATTATTATTTTTATTTTATTTATTTTATTTTGAAGGTAGTAAAATACAGCAGAACAAGACAGGACAAAGCCAATTGAGGCAGTGCAGTGAAACTGGTACAGAACCTCACAGCAAGTTACTGGGATAACAGCAATAGGTACAATAGTATATCTGGTTTTCTTCACAATAGTTGTTCCTTCAATCAGGTAGAGCAATATCAAAGGAAATACCAAAATTATAAAAACAGAATATTGAATAGAGCAATACTATTGATCAGAACAGAGATAAAAATATTTGCCTTCAAAGAGATGGCAGAGGAAAATCCCCCTTATTTGCTATATTGCATATAGTCAAACTCACAAGAGATGCTCAGATCTCTGGCTCTCACTTACTAGCAGGGGTAGGGGGGATGAGATGGATGTTTGATTTTTAGCTCCCCACCAGAGTGGTGAGCTGGCTGCCTGTTTTCCCAGTGGCCCAAGTTCCAACATAGCACAGATCTCAGGAAACACTGATGGTTCTCACCCTAGGGCGGCTGCACCTTGGGATGCCACAGCCACTTACCAGAGCAGCATGCTGGCTGCCTGTTTTCCCAGCACCCCAAATTCCAACATAGCACAGATCTCAGGAAACACTGATATGGTTCTTGCCCTGGAGTGGCTGCAGCTTGGGAGCAGCCTCATGAATTTAAACATCATCTGTAAGGCAATGACTCCAAAGTCTATCTTTCTCTAGCCTCCCAAAATCTTGTGAGCTCTAGGCTCATGTATTAAGCCACATAGTTTCTCCTCTTGAGAGATTAACAGATAGACTGAAGTTACA
The DNA here is from genome assembly GCA_004027455.1 of Hydrochoerus hydrochaeris. Classification (NCBI taxonomy): domain Eukaryota; kingdom Metazoa; phylum Chordata; class Mammalia; order Rodentia; family Hydrochaeridae; genus Hydrochoerus; species Hydrochoerus hydrochaeris. The sequence goes on from PVLA01000698.1 coordinate 126,623, forward strand.
TGGCCAGTACTGCATTCCTATTGCACTCTACCCCTGGCTTGTTCCTTATGTACTTTTCTATATCTCCACAAATTTCAACTTCATCTGTACAATTTCTCTGCTCCAATTCACCCTCAAATGCTCTCTTTTTGTCACTTTTCACATCCTGTCTGCCAGGAAATCTTGTGCCTCCATCAAAATGTACCCAGAGTCTATCACTTTTCCCTCTATGGTGCTGGAGATGGAACAGACTCAACTACTTCCAACACTTCAATGGACAACAGGTTAGTTCAAATATCATTATCCCTCCCCTGGGCCAAGCCAATGCTCACAGCAGCTGGAGGATGGGTGACCCTCTGTATAGAGGGGCCTGGAGTAGGCACCAACAGCACTGTCTAGATGGTATCACCTGTCACCCTCTCATCTGGCTCATGTGGTTTAATTTCTCTGCTTATAAGACAGATACTCATTTCGTTTTTATAATTAAGTTTATTGGTACAATTTCAACATGCATAATGATAGTCATTCATCATTTGTACCTGTACGTGATGTATCTTAGTTTCTTGTTTTTTCCCATCCCCTACCCTCTCTTCAACCCCTCCTCCCCTCCTTTTTTATCATTTTGTTTCCACTTTATCCTTTTTTTCTCATTTTTCTTTTCTCTTCCATTCCACTCTCCTTTCTCTTTGAATAATTACTTCATAATTCACAATTTATTATACATTTTTATTATTATTTACACTTTCAGTTTCTCACACCAGAGACTATGTAATATTTATATACATAAATACGCTATGTGATATTTCACTTATGAGTATAATGTCAAGATCCATTTATTTAGCTAGAAATGTCTTGCCTCTCCTTCTTTATGGCTGTGTAGTATACCACTGTATAAGAAAACCACACTTTTTTATCCATTCCTTGGTTGACAGGCATTTGTGCTGTTTCCAAGATTTAGCTATTAAAGCTCTGCTGCTAGAAACAAGAGTGTGCATGTATTTCTGTGGTTTGATGCTTTTAATTCTTTTGAGAAGATATATAGAAGGGAATAGATGAGTCAAGTAGAACCTCTAGTCCTAGTTGGTTTTTTTTAACAGCAGAATATATTTATTGAGAGAAAGAAATCTATCGAAGAGAGAGATGAGATGTCCCAAATGGGTTGCCAAAGACCTCGCCTTTTCTAGGACTTTTATAGAACAAAACCACAAGATGAGATGGGTCTAAGGTGGAAAAAATGAGAACTTGCAAGATGAGCATGAGGTGAGACAGAACTATGGCCAACCAATAAGATTAGGTGCTCAGGTAAAATTGATTAAATCAGGATCAAATGGGGGAGTGAGTCACATAGCAAATGGACATGTATACAGAATAGGGCCTTTGCCTGTAATGGGTTGGATTAGGGGCTCCTTCTGGCTTCCTCAAAGTGGTTGATACCTATTTAGAATATCTATACCTGATATTTATCCTTAGGGTATGGGTACCTTTGTTTTATCTTTTGTTTTGAGGGCTGGCCCACTGTCATGTCTCTCCAACAGTTGCAAGGTATGTGGTCTTCTGCACTGGCTCCTTTGAGGGCCAAGCTCTCGACTGTCTGACTACCTATAACATTTTAAAGCTACCTGTAACATTCACCCCTCTAAAGAAGTACTCCAAACTTCCATGAGGGAGTAATAGGCAATGACTGATCTGGTTTCTTCAGGCTGAAGGGGGTTGTAGTTGTTGATTGGCAGTCATACTCTACAGAGGGTCTATCTAAAGGCCTTTGGTATACACCAGGCATTTTCATCTTAGATAGGTGTATAGATTTAAATCTGAAGAAGACAAAGAAAGCCAAAGAATAACATGGGGCAAATAATAGAATCAACAGGATAATTGTGAGTACAGCTAACAAAGATTTCCATCAAGATGAGCTAGTAATGGCTTTCCTAAGGAGGATAAAGGTAAGATCTGGGGAATTTTAGAGTCTGACATGTCATTGATTTGGCATCTATTATCTTGAATAGCTATTGAGATATTATAAGGGTCAAGAATATACACACAACATTCCATTTTTACAATTGCACAAGTACCCCCACCACGCTGCTGTTAGAATGCCTAATGTCATTTGGTTTTGGAGGATGGCTTGTCTCACTAATTTTGCTTCTTCATTTAGGACAGAGAGACCAGCTGTGGTGTCATGTAAGGTTCACTGAGTATAGTTAATTAAGGCCCTGATATGTTGTGTGACATCTTCTAATCCTAAGGAAAGGATATAGTCAAAGGTCAAGTGATCATAACAGTGAAACACATTTTCTGGACCATCAATGTTGTAGGTTAGGTAAATTTGCAGGTTTGTTGATATTTTTGAAACTCCTGCCTTGTAATCATGCAAATCCTAAGGTGTATCTTCCTATCCATCCAGGTAGCCAGGACCACAAATTGGACCCAGAAAACCAATGAGTGTCACTGGGGGTTTCCCATCTAATTCCATGGCAGTTAAACCAGTCTGTTTTAAACCAGTCTTTAGCCTGTAAAGTTACTGTGTGTGTACACTGTTCAGGGGGTGTCCTTCCCAAGTACTTAGTAGAGTTAGGCCAATGACAATAGAAGTGATTTTTTTGTTCCTAGCACAAAGGGGCCTTTCTACTGAGATATCCTATAGTGAGGGTTAACCATACATATATTCATCTCATATTTGAAAATAGTCATCTTGATATCTATGGTTGTTAGCCCTCAGAATAGGACACTTGCTTTTATTTAATAGGGATCTCACAACTGCCTGTAGAGAGGCTTCAGTGGCATTGTTAGAAAAATTCAATTATGTCCTGATATCCAAAGGTGACAAAAGCCTGCAAGCCCTAGGACTCCCCTTTGCTGTTTTAGAGTCTTGCGCTACGGGAAGGAAAGAATTGGTTTAATTATTTCTTTCTTTAGCCTTCAGGTTCCCCTGGATATAATGAGGCCTAAATACCTTACCTCAAGACTTCAATGTTGTACTTTAAATTTAGAAACCCTCTAAACTCTGTCTGCTAGAAAATTTAGCCAAGCACAAGTGCCTTGGCTATCAAGCTATTCTGAGGGGACACATAACAGTATATCATCAACATATTATAAGACCACAACATGGGAAAAGTCAAAATATGCTAAGTCATGGGAAAGTGATTGTTCAAAAACAAATGTGGATGATCTCTGAACCCTTGGGGAAGCACTGCCCATGTCATTTGAGAGGCCTTGTCATGAGGGTTTTTAAAAGCAAAAAGAAACTGGGAATCTGTATGTAAAGCAACACAAAAGAAGGCATCTTTTAAATCTAACATCTTCTGGGATCTGAGAAAGGAGAGTGCATGGGTTAGGTACCGCTGGGTGAACTGGCACTACTACCTCATTTACTAATCTAAGATCCTGTACCAACTTCCATTCCCCATTGGGTTTTTGAATTCCCAAGGTCAGAGTATTATATGGACTGTTACAGGGTTCAAGCAAACCTTGCACCCTTCTGTTATCAATTATAGGTAGTAACCCTCTCTTAATTTTAGGTTTTAAGGGATATTGTTTCTGTTGAGGAAAAATAGTAGAATATCTGAGATGTATCTGTACAGAAGCAGCTTTTTATTTCCCTACCTATTTTACCTTTAGTTGCTTATACTTCAGGATTTATTTCTGTCTCCCTGAGGGGAAGGCTGTGTATCTGAACTGCATGCATATATTACAGTATTTAAATAAGATAAAATATCTCTCCCTAAGAGGAAAATTTGACTTTCAGGCATAACAAAAATCAAATGTGTCAAAAGAAAGCCACCCCAGTTACAGCCTAAAGGATGTGAAAAATAGTGAATTACCTCCTCTCCAGTGACTCCTTTCACTGAGGTATGATGGCTGGAAGGAAGGCCAGGATTGAAAAGAAGGACCAAGAGGCATGTGCCAGTGCCCAGAAATAGGCTGGTTTCTTTTCCTTCTATAGTCATGATTACCTGGAGTTCCTCTGGGAAGATGACAGTCTAGCCAGAGGGAGAGGGCAGAGAGTGCACTGGGGCCCTTCAATCTTGCTGGACCAGCTGATAGGAAGAGTCTGAATTCTGGGGTCTTGGCCTCCAGTGGTCATCTTTGCAGTTAGGGCATGGCCAAGGAGCTTCTTAGGTCAGTCTCTATTAAGGTGGCTTAGCCTGTGGCAGTGGTAACAGGTGAGTGTAGTTCAGCTCTTCTTGGAGCCCTGAAAATCAGCCTTAGGGTCTGTTTCTCTTGATCCTTCAACAAAGGCAGTGGCTCTTCTTATCAGAGTCATCTGAAAATGCTCTGAGATCTAACTTTATCTGTTTTAGGTCACTGAGAGAAGGCACATGAACTCTGGAAGCTCCAAATTGTCCACTTACTTCCTATGAAGGATATTGTCCCTGAGGAGCTTGCATAAACTCAGCTAAGGATGAGTAAGTATGGCCCTGTAAAGGCCTGGATTATAACTGGCCTACAAGCCCCATCTTCAAGACTGAATGGCAAGTAGGGGAAACCTTAAATTCAGTAATGGTGGATGAGGCTCTGATTATGGCTCTCATGTCCTCAGGTTCCAAGTTGGGGAGGAGCAGTCTCAGGCTTCAGGAGAGTGAATGTCTTAAGGGCTTCTTTTGAACAGTAGAGAAAATGTTAAGCCTCTTTGGCTTCAGTTTCTTTTCTCTGACCTTCTAAGCTTTTCCTGCAACTTCATACCTTCCTTTAGAGAAGCCTATAAAATTACAAAGAAAAGAACTCTACACAATTCCAATCTTTGCCTCCTATTAAGCCCTTGGAAAATGGCTCACATTTACATTTTGAGCAGAAATAAGGTGTATTTCTTAATGCAAAGAAAGTCTGCACATAAGACAATTCTGACCATTTTCTCTCCTTTTTACAGGATTCCTCTAGTTGTACAATAGCATCATAATTAATACTTCCCTCTGCATTCCATTTTGGCTCTAGGGGTTAGGTAGGCCATGCACACATGCAGAGAAATATGAAACAGCTCTTTTTCAACATGTAAGGATTGAACATCTTCCAATGCTTAAGAATGTATTCCAAATGAGAAAAGACCTTGACCTTGAGCGATGGTAGCTCTATGCAAAAAGAAACAGTTTGGGCATTCCCTCCTTATTTCTGTTTGATTATGTCCTCAAGGCATCCCTTGAGTTGATTCCACTCCAGGGCAGGTGGATGCCATCTGGAGAGAGTAGCAGACAAAATTCCACCGGCCTATCCACCCTCAAACTGCACACAATTTTATCCTACCAGGGAGTTTGTGAACTTTGTTTCCATAAGACATTAATAAGCACGAGTCATTGTGATAGGAATGTTTAAAGAAGGAAGCGAAGCTTTGTAATAAACTACCGCTTTTTGTTTGTTGGAAGCAGGCATATGTAAAAAGGAGAGTTGGAAGTAGAGCACCTCTCAGGTTGTAAAGGAGCTCACCTCTGGAGATAGAACAATTGATTGGAAGAGCTTTGTCTCATGCACTAAGGCAAAGAAGTCTCCAGAAACTTGGGTCCTCCATCTAATCCCCTAGGTAACCTTTCCTAGCAACAGTACAAGATTATGTTTTATTTAAACCACAGATTAAATTTATATTTATTATCCAGCAATCACATGTTAGAATAGATCCAGCAGTCTTCTGGGCATACATAAAAGTTATTTACTCTCAATTAACATGTGTAAGGCACAAATGCAAATCACTCCCCTCCTAGTGCTGTGAAATGTAAACAATTGTTGCAAACCACCTCCACCTAATCTCTGAAGGGAGGGGTAGTCTAAGTGATTTTAAAATCCACTGAAGAGTTTAGGGAAAATTTTTAGTTTACTAGCAGAGTGAGATAAGTACTACAGAGAAGCGGAGATTTTTCTGTAGTCAGGAGCTAGTTTCCACTGAGGAACTTTTGGGTCTCTGCCAGACAGTAGCCCTGACCTTGATCTCTCAGTTGTTCTCAGTTTCTATTGACCCACACAGAGATCAGTCTCCAGAAAGGAATCCAGCAGTCTATCTGGTTGACATTCTATTGGCCATTGACTTCAATGGGGTTTCGCCAAAAAGATGCTGGGAAACCTGTTCTCTGCTTTAAGAGTGGCAGCTGCTCTAAGAGCATTTAACTAGCTGGCAGAATAACCTTTATCTGTCAAAGTTCTATAAAGAACAGTGAAGAGCCTAAGCAAAATCATTACCTGGCACTTTATAAGTTTACAATAAAGGTTTGAAAATTCGCAACTTTTATGTGTGTTCTCCTGGATGGAAAAAATTCTGATGTCTCACCTGACTCAGAGATAGGATATGTGTCCCTTATCTAAGATGATTTCCCTGTCTTTGGCTTTAGCAAATGCTCGTTTTCTATGGACTTCACTTAGTAGGAGAAAAAGATTGGAATAGCCTAGAAATGACAGGAAAAGATTAGAAGTATGGCCAGAGAAAGGAAACTGAAGCAGAACAGGCCTGACATTTTCCCTACAGTGTGGGAGACGATCAGAGCCAGGCTGTCCCAGAGAAACTTGTCATCTAAGTCTTTTTTTTTTTTTTAAAGAGGGTAAAACAAAACAGAACAAAGCAGATCAGAAGAAAACAATGTAAGTGACACAGGATTTCAAAGCAAGACAATAGGAGATCAACAGTGACTACCATAATGTCTCTTGTTTTCTTCTAAATAGTTGTCTATATCTTCACACACAATGAATTCATACAAAACATAGTATAAAACTGATAAGGACAGAGTGATGAAGCATTACAGGCCTTCAAAACCAGACAATAGGAAAATCAATGGCTACCATAATGTGTCTTGTTCTCTTCAAAATAGCTGTCCATACCTGCATGTATGTTGAAATTAAACATTACAAGACAGACTAAAACCTCTCTAAACAAAGAATAAAAGCATTACTGGATTTCTCAGCAGGACAACAGGAAATCAGCAATGGATACCATAATGTCTCTTTTTCTTCAAAGTAGCTGTTCATAAATAACATCATGCATGATACAATCAATTCTCATAAACTATTTAGGAGAAGTTCTAGGCATGTGTAAGCCTCTACATGTACATCTATCCTTTCTGCATTAGAGGGAAAAACAAAACAAAAGAAAAAAAATTACTAGAAAAACAAGAAGCAAAAAAGACAAATAAATAACAATAGCAAGGAGCCCAAAACAATGACAATATAGGCCTTCAAAACAAGGTGATAGAAACATAACTAAGGTTGTTATTTTACATAGTAATCTTTAAAAGAATTCCTCAGATCACCAGACACAAACATGCAAAATTGATCCAATCCTATGAATGTTAATTATTTTGTTCCAAGAACTACTGGAATTTGTAGCACAATTATCTTAGCTATCTTAAGTGTGTTTATACAAATGTACATATTTTTTTCTTTTTGCTTCCTTTATTTTTTCCTTTTCCCTGAGTTATTATTTTTTCCCCTTTGAGCAGATTCTTACCCTTTCATAGTATTTATTGAGGATTTTGTATCTTACATACTCTTGCCATTTCTTACACTAGGGAGACAATATGGTATTTACATATGTGCGTTTGATTTATTTCACTTATGAGTATGGTTTCAAGTTGCAACCATTTACCTATAAAAATCTCAATGTGATCATTTTTTATAGCTGAGTAGTACTCCACTGTATAAAAATATCACATCATTTTTATCCATTCCTCAGTTGATTGGCATTTAGGTTATTTCCAAGATCTGGCTATTACAAATTGTGCTGCTATAAACATGGGTGCGCATATATCACTGTGATACAATGTTTTAAATTCTTCTGGGAGTATGCCCAGAAGTGCAAAGCTGGGTCAAATGGGACTTCCAATCCCAGCCTTTTGAGAAACCTCCAGATTGACTTCCACATTGGTTGCACCAGTCTACACTCACACCAACAGTGCAGAAGAGTTCCTTTTTCCAAACAGACTCTCCAGCATTTGTTGTTGGTAGTTTTCTTGATCCTGGCCATTCTTTTCGGAGTGAGATGAAATCCCAGTGTGGTTTTAATTTGCATTTCTCTAATGACCAATGATGCTAAACATTTCTTCATGTATTTATTTGCCATTTGTATTTCTTCATCTGAGAACTGTGCATTCATCTCAGATGCCCATTTTTGGATTGGGTCTTTGAATTTCAAGGGTCTGATTTTTAAAATTTGTTTATGTTCTAGACAGAAGTCTTTTGTTGACTAAGATTTTTTCAAAATTCATAGGTTTCCTTTTTACTTTGTTGAAGATGTCTTTCAACATGCAAAAATTTTTTAACAAGAGGAGATCCCAGTTATTGATTCTGGGAAGTATTTCCTGTGTGGTTTGATTTTTGTTCATGAATTCTCTGCCTACCCCTCTGTATTCAAAATTTTTACCTCCTTTGTCTTGCAGCAGAATTAGTGTTTCTGTTTTAACATTTAGATCTCTGATCCATTTTTACTTTAGTTTAGTGCATGGTAATATGCATGGTCTAGTTTTAGTATTCGGCATATAGAAAGCCAGTTTTTCCAGCACCGTTTATTAAAGAGACTATCTTTCTTCCAGTGAACATGTTTGGCTCCTTTTCAAAGATAAGGTGGCTGAGTATGTTTGTAGTTGTGATTGTCTCTTCTAATCTGTTCCATTGATATTCAGGTCTGTTTTTATTCCAGTACCATGCTGATTTTATTATAGTAGCTTTGTAATATAACTTCAAGTCAGGGATTGTGATGCCTCCTGCCTTGCTTTTGTTGCGCAGTATTGCCTTTGCTATTCCAGGTTTTTTCTGGTTCCAGATGAATTTTAGGAATGATTTCTCTAGATCTGTGAGGTATGTTAATGTTATCTTGATTGGAATTGCTTTAAATCTGTATAACAATTTTGGGAGAATGGCTGTTTTCACAATGTTTGTTCTTCCTATTCATGAACAAGGAATGTCTCTCCATTTTCTGAGATCCTCTTTGATTTCCTTTTTCAGAATACTGTAATTTTCACTGAATAGATCTTTTACTTCTTTGTTAGACTGAGTCCTAAGTATTTCATTTTTTGTATGCTACTGTGAAGGGTATGGTTTCTCTTATTTCTCTCAGTGAGTTTGTTGTTTGTGTGGAGAAATGCTATTGATTTTTGAGTGTTAACTTTGTATTCAGCCACATTACTGAATTTGGTTATTACATCTTGAAGTCTTTCAATGGACTCTTGGGGGTCTTCTATAGATTATCATGTCATCTGAAAGTAATGATAGCTTAACCCCTTCCTATCTTTATTCCTTTTATTTCTCTCTCTTGTTTAATTGCTCTGGCTAGTAATTCCAGCAGTATATTGAATAAGAGTGGTGACAGTGGACAGCCTTGTCTTCTTCCTGATTTTAGAGTGAAAGCTTTCAGTTTTTGACTACTTAATATGATGCTGGCTGTTGGTTTGTCATAGATGGCTTTTAACAGATTGAGGTAGAGACCATCCAATCCAATTTTCTGGAGAGTTCTTATCATGAATGAGTGTTGGACCTTATCAAAAGCTTTTTCTGCACCTATAGAAATGATCATGTGATTCTTATTTTTGGCTTTATTGATATGGTGGATTATATTTATTGATTTGCATATGTTGACCCATCCTTGCAATCCTGGGATAAATCCCCCTTGGTGTATAAACTTCTTGATGATTTGCTGCATTCTGTTTGCCAGTATTTTATTGGGAATTTTTTCATCTATGTTCATTATGGAGATTGGCTTATAGTTCTCTTTTTTTTGTTGAGTCTTTTTCTGGTTTTGATATTAGAGTAATACTTGCTTCCAGGAATGAGTTAGGTAGAATTGCTTCCCTTTTGATTTCATTGAAGAGTTTGAGGAGTGTTGGCATTAAATCTTCTTTGAATTTCTTGTAGAATTCCACAGTGAATCCTTCAGGACCTGGGCTTTTCTTTGTTGGTAAGGTTTTAACTACATTTTTAACTTCGTTAATTGAAATTGGGTTATTCAGCAGTTTTACATCTTCTTGATTCAGCTTTGGTAGTTTGTATGTTTCTAGGAATCTATTTCTTTTGTGTTATCAAACCTATGAGAGTAGAGGTTTTTGAAGTAGGTATTGATGATCTTCTATATTTCCACAGGGTCTGTAGTGATTGCACCATTTTCATTCCTTATTGCATGAATTTGAGCTTTTTCTTTCCTTTTTTTTTTTTTAGTAAGGTTGGCTAGGGGCTTATCAATTTTATTTATTCTTTCAATGAACCACCTGTTTGCTTCATTGATTCTTTGTATTGTTTTTTAGTCTCTATTGCATTGATTTCTGCTCTGATCTTTATAATTTCCTCCCTTCTTTTGGTTTTGGGCTTGACTTGCTCTTATTTTTCTAGATGTTTCACATGTAGCATCAGGTTGTTTATTTGTGTTCATTCTGTTTTCCTAATGTGGGAATTCACTGCAATAAATTTTCCTCTGAGGACTGCTTTCATTGCATCCCACAGGTTCCCAGTAAGTTGTATTTGTATTTTCATTTGCTTGTAGATATTGTTTAATTTCTTCTTTAATTTCCTCTGTGACCCAATGATTGCTCAGGAGTATATTATTAAATTTCCATGTGTTTGTGGATTTTTTGCAGTTTCTTTTGTCATTAATTTCTAGTTTCATGGCACTATGATCTGATAACATGCATGAGACAATTTCAATTGTTTTGCATTTACTTAAGCATGTTCTGTGGGCTACTATACAGTCTATTTTAGAGAATGTTCCATGTGCTGATGAGAAGAATGTATATTCTGATATTGTTGGGTGGAACACTGTACATGTCCACTGAGTCCACTTGTTCACAGTTGTGATTCAGTTTTGTTATTTCTTTGTTGATTTTTGCCCTATTTTATCTGTCTCTTTGTGCCAATGAGTTGTTAAGGTCTCCCATTATAATTGTGTTACTATTTATTCGATTTTTCATGTTAATATTTGTTTTTTATAGCTGGGTGCTCCTGAATTTGGTGCATATATATTTAAGATTGTTATCTTTTCCTCTTGAAGTTTTCCCCTAACTAGTATGTAGTGACCTTCTTTATCTCTTTTGATCATTCTTGGTTTGAAGTTCACACTGTCTGCAAACAGAATAGCTATCCCTGCTTTTTGTGGGTTCCTGTTGCATGAAGTATTATTTGCATCCTTTGACTTTCAGTCTATGAGTTTCCTTTTGGATTAAATGGGTTTCTTGTGTACAGCATATGGTTGGATGTTGTTTCTTGATTCATTCTGCCAGTCTGTTTGTTTTAACTGGTGAATTGAGGCCATTTACATTAATGGTTAGAAATGATATATATTGGTTTATTTTTGTCATGCTATTTTTCTGCTGTTGGTTCTTTACCTTTCCCCTCTTTTTAATTGTTTGCCTTGCTCAGTGTTTTTTCCCTATGTCTATCTAGAATATCTTTTGGTATTCTTTGCAGGGTTGGTTTGGTGGTCATGAAGTTCTTCAGCTGTTCTTTGTTGTGGAAGTGTCTTATTTACCTATCTATTTTGAAGGACAGTTTTGCAGGGTAGGTATATCAATCTGGCCTGGAAGTTGTTTTCCTTTAGCATCTGAAATACTTCATTTCATGCTCTTCTTGACTTAATTGTTTGTGTTGAGAAGTCTGCTGTGATTCTGATGGGCTTTCCTTTATAGTTACTTGATGTCACTTTTCTCTAACAGCTTTTAATATTTTGCTCTTGTGTTGAGTTTCTGGGATGTTGATTATTATATGTCTGGGTGTAGTTTTATTTTGGTTATGGCTATTTGGAGTTCTATATGCTTCACTCATCTGTATGTTTCCATTCCCATGTTTGAGAAATTTTTGGCTATTACTACTGAAAATAGTTTTTGATGTCATTTTTGTTATCTTCTTTTTCATTTACATCTATCAATCTTATGTTGCTTTTCTTTGAATCACCTTGCAGCTGTTGAATTGTTATTTCCTGATTCCTTTTTATTTTTAAAAGATCTTTCCTTTCCTGTTCACTAGGTAAAATCTTGCCTTCGAGGTCTGAAGTCTATCTTCACTTTCACTGTGGTGGTTTTGCCAACTTTTGATGCAATTTTTGATTTACTGGATATCTCTTTGAATCTGTTTTATGCATTTGGTTTGTTTCTTAAACTGTTCATTTATGGTTTCCATCTTTTTGCAGTGTTCTTCTATTTTTTTAACTATGTCTTCTTTAGATGTGTTCAGCATTTCTTTCATTACATTTATTATTTCTTCTTTTATCTGGGAGATTATTTCTTATCTGAGTTCCTTTATAGCTTCCCAGAGTTGTTTTTTTTCTTCAGTTGCTATCATTTCAGGAATTTCAGGTGTATGGCTTACATTTTCTTCTATGTCCATGTCTCCTAGGCTTGCTTGGGATGGGCTGGAGGTTTGAGACTGCATTTTGTTCTTTTATTTTTTCATTTTCTTATATTCCCTTAGGGAAGCTGAAGGCAAGGTCTCAGTTGTTTCTCGGGTGAGAACATCTGTTTGTACTTCAGGGAGTTTCCCCAGTTGAGTGAAGGTCATTAGTCAGGCCTTACCAGGTGGCTCCCAGCCACTCGTGGTCGCTGGGCAGGGCCCAGCTAGGCACAGAGGGACGTTTCCAAGGGTCTTCTATTGACAAGGTGATGAGGGATGTTGAGCGGGGCCCTACCAGGCTCCTAGCAACATTCTGAGGCTGCACAGCTGGATGGAGTTCACTGTGTGTGCTTTTGGCTCATGAGGTGGAGTGCAGGTGGCTCCAGGCCACTTGAGGGTAACTGGCAGGGCCCCACTAGGCCTGGAGGGACCTTCTTGAGGTTGCTCCAGTGATGGGGGATGCTGGGCGGGGCCCTATCAGGCTCTGAGCAACCTGTCAAGGCTGCACAGCTGGATGGGACCAATGGGCAGGCTTATGGCTTGCAAGGCAGAGCACAGGTAGCTCCTGGCCTCTCAGGGTTGCTGGGAAGGCCCAACTAGGCCTGGAGGGACCTTCCCCGGTGTCCTCTGGTGATGGGGGATTCTGGGCAGGGCCCTACCAGGCTCCAAGTGACATGCTGCATGGCTGGATGGAGTTTGCTGCACACACTTTTGGCTCAAGAGGTGGAGTGCAGGCAGCTCCAAGTCTGTCATCCAAATCTTAAGAACAGCCACTGACCTAGTGTCTTTTAACTGGTAGAAGGAGTCCCATGTTTCATTATATAGGCATGTATATTTTTTAAGTCTGAGATGCATTTTATTTAAGAAGTCCCATTTTACAGAAGTTTATATTAAAGTCTACTCTGGGTATTCTAATGTTACTCTCTCTAGCACTGTTGTCTAAATAAAGTCAAGCAAGAAGTACTCATAAATTTAGGAACTAGTTCAAATGCAACATGAACAAGAACAAAATAGGAATAAAAATGTTCCATTAAAGAAGTATCATAATCTTATAACCTTCCCATGTTTTAACTTAGATTTATCATCATTTTAACAAAACTATATAAGAGACAAAGCATAAGCTATTATAAGCAATAGGCAGAGATATAACAAAATATGAAGCATAAAAATTTGTTACCTAAACAAGTCCTAGTCTAGAGTCTATGAAACAAAAGCACACACTTCCAATGAGTCCAGTGATCTCATTGGAAGACCCTCAAATGATACAAGGGAAAGAAACTCCCAACCTATTAGATGTCTGGTGCAAGCTTGTGTTCTCTAACTGAAGAATGAATTTTAGGAACAATGGAGGTTAAGAGCAGAATATATTTATTTAGAACAAGAAAGCTTCTATCCTAGAGAGAGACAGAAGGAGTCCCAAGTGGGTTTCCCCAGTCCTAGTTTTTTGAAGAATCTCCAAACAAATTTCCACAGTGGTTGCACCAGTCTACACCCCCACTGACAGTAGAGAAGGATTCTTTTTTCCCACAGCTCCTCCAGCATTTCTCATTGGTTGATTTCTTGATAATGGTCATTCTTTCTGGAATGAGATGGAATCTCAGTGTTGTTTACTTTGCATCTTTCAAATGACCAAGATGTTCAACATTTTTTCCTGTTTTTTTTTTTTTTTTTTTTTTGCCATTTGCACTTCTTCTGAGAAGTGTATGTTCATCTCATGTGCCTATGTTTGAATTGGGTCTTTAAATTTGGGAAGTATGACTTTTTCAATTATTTATATGATCTAGGTATTAGTCCTTTGTCTGAAGAACAACTGGCTAAGATTTTTTTCAACTCTCTGGGTTGTCTTTTCATTCTGTTGGTGATTTCTTTTGCTATCAAGAGCTTTTTAATAAGATGAGATTCCAGTTGTTGATTCTATTTAGTGTACAGTGCAGTCAAGGTTTTGTTCACAAAGTCTTTGCCTATATCTATGTCTTCAGAAGTTCTATTTACTCTCCCAGAAGATTAAGTGTTTCTGTTTTAATATTTAGATCTTTGATCCATTTTGACTTTAGTTTAGTGCATGGTGATAGATATGGGCTGAGTTTTAATTTTCAGCATTTGGAAAACCAATTTTTTCCAGCACCATTTATTAAAGTCTTTCTTTTCTTTTCCTTTTCCTTTTCTTTTTCTTTTCTTCCCTTTCCTTTCCTTTCCTTTCCTTTCCTTTCCTTTCCTTTCCTTTCCTTTCCTTTCCTCCCCTCCCCTCCCCTCCCCTCCCCTCCCCTCTCCTCTCCTCCTCTCCTCTCCTCTCCTCTCCTCTCCTCTCCTCCTTTCTTTCTTTCTTTCTTTCTTTCTTTCTTTCTTTCTTTCTTCCTTCCTTCCTTCCTTCCAGTAAACATGCTAAGCACCTTTCTAAAAGATAAAATGGCTGTGTTTGTTTGAAATTGTTTCTGTGTCTTCTAATCTGTTCCACTGATCCTCAGCTTTTTTCTTTCTTCTTTTCTTTTTTTGCCAGTCCCATACTGTTTTTTAGCTCTGTAGTAGATTTTCAAGTCAAGGATTACGATGCCCCGTGCTTTGCCTTTGTCATCTATAATTGTTTTTGCTATTCTAGGTCTCTTTTGGTTCCAAATGAGTTTTAGGAATGGTGTCTCTGTGAGGTATGGTAATGGTATTTTGATTGGAATTGCATTATATCTGTATAACATTTTGGGGAGTATGGTCATTTGTACTATGGTGGTTTTTCCTATCCAGGAATGACTTTGGGAATATTATCTTTACTAAAGAGTTTTGAGGAATCTGGCATTAGATCTTCTCTAAATTTTTATAGAATTAAGCAGTGAATCCATCAGGATCTGGGATTTTCTTTGTTGGTAGCTCTTTTATGACTTTAATTTCATTGACTGATATTGGGTTATTTAGAATTTTTATATCGTCTTCATACAGCTTTGATAATTCATAAGTATCTAGGACTTCATCCATTTTTCTGTGTTTTCCATCTTATTGGTGTACAGATTCTCAAAGTAGGTAATGATGAGCTGGATTTCTGTGGGATTTTTTGTGCTTTTACCCCTTTCATTCTTAAATGCATGGGTTTGAGTCTTTTCTTTCCCTTTTCTGATAAGGTTGGCTAGGGTTTTTGTCAATTTTCTTTCAAAGAACAAACTCTTCAATTCATTCATTTTTTGGTATTGTTTTCTTAGTCTCAATTGCAATGATCTTTGTAATTTATGGGATCAAGTTGTTCTTTTTTGAAAAGTTTGATGTTCAACATTAGGTTGTTTATTTGAGCATCTTCTGTTTTCCTGATGTGAAGTTCACCACTTCAAATTTCTCTCTTAGGCCTCCTTCATTTCGTCCCATAAATTTTGGTGTGTTGTATTGGCATTACCATTTAATTGCCAAAACAATATTCCTTCTGCAATTTCATCTGTGACTCATTAGTCATTCAGGGGAGTGTTATTTAATTTCCATGTGTTTATGTAGTTTTTGTGGTTTCTTTTGCCATTGATTTACAATTTCATTGCATTATGGTTTGATAATAATGCAAGGGATAATTTCAATTCCTTTGCATTTACTTAAGCATGCTCTATGAGCTAGTGCGTGGTCTACATTGGAGAACACCCCATGCACAGTTGAGAAGAATGTGTGTTCAGATGTTGCGGGGGTGGAACATTTTGTAGACATATACATAAGTTCATTTGTTCACAAGTTTGGTTCAGTTTTCATATGTTTTTGTTGATTTTTGGTGTATTTGATCTATTTGTGACAGTGAGATACTAAGGTCTCTCATTACAACTGTATTAGTGCTTATTTGATTTTCATATCTGTTAATGTTTTATATAGTTGGGTGTGCTGGTATTTGGTGAATATGTATTTATGATTATTACCTCTTCCTCTTGGAGTTTTCCATTAACAAGTATGTAGTGACCATCTTTGTTTCTTTTGATCAATCTTGGTTTGAAGTTCACTTTGCCTACAAATAGAATAACTACCCCTGCTTTCTTTTTCTAGGTTCCTGTTGCATGAAGCATTGTTTTCCATCCTTTGGCTCTTGGCCTATGAATTTCTTTAGAGTTAAATGTGTTTCTTGCATAAAGAACATTGGTTGCTCTTGTTTCATGATCCATTTTGCCGGTCTGTTTCTTTTGACTGGTAAATTGAGATCATTTACTTTTGATCGCTATAAATCATATGCATTGGCTTATCTTTGTCATATTAGTTTCCTGCTGTCTTTCCCCTTTATTTAACTGTTTTCCTTGTCTGTGGCTTTTTTAAAAATTGGTGTCTTTGAGATTGTAGTCTTTGTTCTCTCTTTTTAAAACATCCTTCAGAACATTTTGGAGAGCTGTTTTGGTGATCATGAATTTCTTCACTTGTTCTTTGTGATAAAAGTATCTTATTTCTCCATTGATTTTGGAAGATAGTTTTGCAGGTTACATCAATCTAGGTTGGTACTAGGCTATAATGATGATTATAATCCCAGACAATCACAGTGCTGTCATACAAGGGACAAAAACTTGTTATAACAGATATGACACCCTGGCTAAAGTAGTACTATTAGCAATAACAATAGTAGCAAGCAGAGTTTAGAAACTGACAAACTGTGGTAACAATTAAATTAGTACATTTAATAATAGAAGCAAGATTTACAGTTATATAATAAAATCCAGGAACTTGTATTTAGTGAGTTCCCCCTTAGTAAAGTGATTTTACCCTATCAGGGGACGGGGGGTGGTGGTATAGGGAAAAATATAGAGAAAGATGAAGAGAAAGATGAAGCAAGGCTGACGGACAAAGGATGATACCTAAGCCTTTGGAAACTGGAGAAAAGTATAGGTGAGAAAGAATTAAGGAGAAAGCAAAAAAAAAAAAAATATTGATGCAAACCAGAAAGAATAGACATTGTGCACTCAAATGAAAGGTTTTTTAAAAAAAAAAAATCAAGAAAGACAGTTGAGGAAAGAGAGAAAAAAGATAAACAAAACCAAAACAACAGAAGTAAAAACTTACACAAGCAAAAAAAATATATATATAGGAAAACAAAACAGACAACAAAAAACAGTAAAATTCCTCTGGTACCCTCAATTCCTCAGTGGCAGTGTTCAAGACAGAGCCCAGATCCGTGCTGCGTAACCCTCCCAAGTCTCTGGTAGGATTAGTGTGCTGTGTGCGGAGCTGAGCTTGGCCTCTGGATGCGGGGTTTGGAGCCAGAGTCTTCAGCCAGTAGCTTTCTGTATGTGCCTTGGTGACCCACCCACACCTCCCACCCTTATCTCTGTGTCTCCCGCCTGTTGTGGCACCCTCACCCTGACAGCCTGAGGCGGCTCCCAGGTCTACATACAGTTGGTCCCTCCTGGCCCTTCACAGCCTCGTGCTTTCCACTCAGCGTCTCTCCTCTCACATTGCTGGGTGTAAGTGGGGGGAAGTACTGACTTCCCACTCATTGCTCAGCCTTAGCAAAAGAGGTGAGGGGCCTTATTATCCCAAATCTATCCCGTGTGGCTTGAGTTTCTCATGCTTTTGCAGTCCATCAACATTTTGGGAACTTCCTGGAATGGTGGTTCCTGCTGCATGGTCAGGAAGAGGTTCCACAGGCTGTCCTGTGGGCTGCTTTGTTGTTTTATAAATTTCTATGCCTATGTTTTGTTTGACTACAAGCCTCTTATTTCAAATTGATTTTTGCATCAGGTTGTATGTTCCTCGCTTTCTTTCAATTATCTGTGTTTTTAGTTGATTTTCTCTGAGTAACTCCAATGTAGCTCCTCCTATATTCAGCCATGTTGAATTCCCTTATTAATAGGTATCTTGTTAGGAGACATCCGTGGATTGTGTAAAGTATATAATATTACTCATTATTTGTTTGCTCCATAATTTTAGTTTTCATTATCACTGTTGACTTCATAGTAGGTCTTTATTTTTGTCATTCCTTCTACATTTTTGAATAGAATTCTACTCAAAAGAAGAGCTGGTCTCACCCTTTTTTTTCTTTTCCAGTTTTAGTTAATTAATTAAACCATATTGGAAAAAAGATTTATTTTAACAATTCATTTAACCAGTTTTAAACTTTATAAGTTACCTACATATTTAGTATCAATTTATATTCAGGTATTTGTATACATATGTATGCTTTCTTGTGGTGAATTTTGTGCCCTGTTTCTTCCTTCTTCAGCCTGCCAGTGCTGAAGAAGATTCTTTGGCTTCCAGACACAGACTGGCATAGGACCCTAACTGATACAGATGATATTTTTTGTCTGCCCTCCCCTCCCTATGAATATCCTTTAGTATGGTTTGCAAATTCTTCTCTCCCTCCCTCTCTTTTTTTCTTCCTTCCTTTCTTTTTTTAGATTTGGGTGTTTTTAAAAAATTGAAGCCATTTATGGAATTTTACTTGGAAACCAAATATCACACAAACTGACCACTCCAAATAATGTAGAACATGGACTGTTATCCAATCAAATTAGACTTTAATGATTATTCCCTCTTCTCTAGGATAAGGAGACCTAAACTCAAATTGTATTTGTTATCATGAGCATATCTAAGAATATTTACATTCTTAGTTTTATTTTCTTTAAATTGGAGATTATAACAGAATCTAATATTATAATAGCATCTATTATTAGTATCTGCCTCCAAGGGGCCTTCTGAGGCCTAAATGATACAAAAATGTCAAGCTCTTGGCACCTGATTCACAATCCATAACAGAAGCTATCATCATTGTTGTCAGTGCTGTCATCATCATCACCATCATCCTATTGTCTGGGCCACCGTTGTTCCACTGGGAATCTCAGAATTAAATGCTGCGTCTGGTCCAGTAATTTAATATTCAAAGTGCTTTACTTCAGTAAAGGGTTAGTGATCATGGTGCTAAAGCAGGAGGTCCTGTGAAAGGAGCTTTTGTTGGGTCAGTTCTGCACTCGGTGGTTTGTTACAGGTCATTTTAAGTCACGATGGACTTCCTTTGAAAGTGTCTTAGCTGCTCCCATCAAAGGGCAAGTGTGGTGTCCTTGACTTCCCATGTGTTGTTTCCAAATGACTTGTAACTGAGATTTGGGGATTGTTGAAAATCCTGTGAAGGTCCCAGTCTCAGTTGCCACCGAAAGGCCATTGAGGCTTTCCATGCTCTAGCTCAAAACTAGTGCAAGTTTCTTCTTCCAACTTTTATTTTGTCAAAAAGACTCAAATCAATTTTAAAACTAAAACCTTTGGGACCTGGGCTACAGCTCACAGGTAGAACACATGTTTAGTATACTTGGGATTATAGGCTCAAGCTTAAACAGTTTGTTTACACTTAGCCTAGGGTGATTTAAAAGCCATTACACCTGTTTATTGTTTATTTTTTGTTGTTGTTGTTGTTGTTGGTTTGTTTTTTAACCAAAACTGAGGGCTTATTTCCTATGCACTAGGACTCTTGCTGCATAGTTTGGAGCACATTTCACTGCACTGTGACTCAGCTGTTCCTAGCTGCAAAGACACTGATTCATATGGTCATACCAGCTTCCAAATGAGAAGGCAAAAGGGAAAGATCACCAGCAAGGTTCATTCACAGACTCTTACCATTTTTATTCCAAGCCTGTTTCTGTAAAACCACTGAGTCGGTTCCAGAATCAGCAGCTATGGAAACCAACCTTTCTGGTTCTTGATCCTCAAAGAAGGTGTAAAATGGATCACAGTTAGTACATTGGAAGGATCAGGGGGAAGGTGAGGTTTGAGAAGTAACTGGAAGTGAGTAAACAAGCAAGCTATGTCTGCTCATCTCTCTGGCCCTTCCCCTGGACTCAGTTCTCCTTTCTCCTGTCAAACCAGTTCCTTATAGTTCCTCAGTTTCCTACAAGATGACTTGGAGCTCTTTCTCCTAGATCTTTTCATGGCTCGAATACCACTTCCTCAGAGAAATTTCTCTACATATTCAGCAGAAGGAGTCTGCACCCAACCCTTCCAAATTCCCTTTTAATTCTTTACCCTGTTTAACTGTTTTCTTAACTGTTCTATTATTTAAAATATGGCTGCATTCATTTACCTGGTCCCATACTCTCACCTTCATACTGAAGATTAAACCCAGGTGGCACTGAATGCATACATCCCCAGTTATCTCTCTGTCTGTCAGTGTGTCTGTCAGTCCATTTGAGGCACATTCACATTAAATCACTAAATTGCCCAGGCTGGTTTTAAACATGTAATCTTCCTGGCTCAGCCTCTTAAGTAACTGGAATTACAGGTACTGCACCACCACATCCAGCACTGGTTAATTTTTAAAGCTGTTTGTTCAATAAGTTTGTAGTCTTTACCTGAAAAAAAATCATAGAAGTTTGCTGCTCAGTTTTGTTCTCAGGAGTCTGCTATTGATCTCCAAGGAAATTTGCCTCTTTTTGAATTATGCAATCTTTCCTCCTGGGAAGGGTATTTGGGGATGCTACCACCCCCTTTAAAATCCTTTCTTGGGCTTTTTCTATAGACTTGATTCTCTCATATAATAGCAAGAGCTTCTTAGATGACTCCTCAGTCACATCTGAAGCTTCAGGACTGAGAGAATTATTTCTTGTAAGCATCCTCATCTGTATACAATCTGTAACATTCTGCTTCATCATGAGATCCTAATGTAATTCTGCAGTGAACTTCTTGCTTTCAGAATCAACCAGGGAACCCCTTGGCACTGTGAAGATAGACATGCTCCAACCACAGTTCCTCCAACAACAGGACCTAAACACTATATTACCAGTGTGGGAAGACCTGCATCCACAAGGCAAGTGATGGCACCAGCTTAATAATCAATGCTTTCTTCATTGTATTTATCTCATCTGGCTTTGCCAAATCTACTGAGAAGCTGTGGGATACCAGCAAGTCAGAACAATACATCGCAGCATAATTGGTTAACCACCTTTCACACATTTTGGTAGTTTGTGGACATAAACCTTGGAGATTACTATAGACCCTTTCATACAGGCATATGCAATCTGACAAATGATGTCTCTGTTACATGAAGTATTATCCTGTGCATATCTCTGTCCTGAATTACCAGGCATTTCTGAGCATATTAATTAGTTTTACTCTCCCATCTTCTGATAAATTTAATTTGCTATCTCTAATGTAGGCTGTACTTTTGAAAACTTTAGCAAACCCAAAAATAGAGAGCCATGTTTGCACCTTGACACAGACTTACAGGTCCTGAAGTGACCTGAGTGCTTTTTATTTATTTTTATTTTGAAGAGAATAAAACCAAAAGATACAAAACAAAATAGAGTCAATCAAAGCAAAACATGAGTTAAAATACAAGGAGATCAATAGTGGCTACCATAATGCCTCTTGTTATCTTAAAAAGAATTGCCCATATCATCAGGCATAATAAAATTGAACAAAACAGTACAGAACAAAACCAATAAAAACAAAACAATGGGACATTATAGGACTTCAGAAAAAGATAATAGTCCAATCAGAATGAGTATCATAGTGTATCTTATTGTCTTCAAAGTAGTTGCCTATACCATCAGACTTGATACTATCAAACAAAACAGATTCAAATAAAATCAGTCAAAACAAAACAGTGAAAGCAATACAGGGCTTCAAATTAAGTTAGTAGGAAATTAAAAATGGTTACATATCCTGCTATCTTTAGAATAGCTGTCCATGCCATCAAATCTAATACAAGTAGACAAAGAGAATAAAACCAAACTAAACAGAGCCATGAAAACAATATGGGCTTCAAATTATGATACAAGATTAACAATGGCCACTGCCTTCCCTTTTCAGACAATTCTTCCCCTTTCAATTTCACAGGATGGATTGTACATTTTGGATCCCACTAACTCTTTTAGTTTTTATATTAGGGAGGCAACCCACTATTCACCTAAGTGATTCTGAACCCTTTTACTCTTGAGCATGATCTCGAGTTGTATCCATTTACCTACAAGAGCCTCAAGATTTTCTTTCTTTATAGCTGAGTAGTTTTCCATTGTATAAAAGTGTCATGGCTTTCTAACCAATCTGCAGCTGATGGGCAAGCTACCCCCACTTTTTTCTGGTTTCCTGTCACATACAGCATTATTTTCTCATCTTTGACTTTCAGTCTATAAACTTCCTTTTGGGTTAAATGTATTTCATATGTAAAGCATATTGATGGATCCCATCTCCTGATCCACTCTGCCTGTGTTTCTTTTTATTGGTGAATCAAGGCCATCTATATTAGTGATTATGGCCAAACTTCTATGCCTTATCTCTGCATTGCTATTTTTCTGCCATTGGTTGTCTACTTTTCTCCTTCATTCCAATATCTGCCCCATTCAGTAAGCCCTCTCTGCTGCTGTTCCTGAAACCATGGTCTTTTTTCTCTCTTTTTAGAATGTCCTTCAGTATCTTTTGTAGGGTTGGTTTAGTTGTCATGAATTCCTCCAGCTGTTTATTATCATGGAAATATCTTGTTTCTCCATTAATTTTTGAAAGATAGTTTTGTGAGGTACATCAATCTGAGTTAGAGGTTATTTTCTTTCAGGACTTGGAATACTTTGCTCCAAACTCTTCTTGATTTGATGATTTGTGTCAAGAAGTCTGTTGTGATTCTGATGGGTTTTTCTATATAGGTGACCTGTTTTTTTCTCTGACAGCTTTTAATATTCTATTCTATATGTTGAATTTCTGGGATTTTGATTATTATATGTCTGGGTGTAGATCTATTTTGGTTATAGCTGGCTAGAGTTCTGTATGCCTCACTTATCCGAATATCATTTCCTTTTCCTATGCTTGGGAAGTTTTCTTTAATTATTTCTGTAAATAGCCTTTGTATTTCATTTGTGTTTACCCCTGTTTTTTCACTCACATTTTTTATTGTTAAATTATACTTCTTCTTGTCATCTTGTAGTCTTTGTATTATTACTTCCTGGTTCCTTGTTATTTTTTAAGAGATCTTTCCTTTTGTGATTGCAAGCTGCAAACCTGTCTTCAAGGTGTGATAGTCTATCTTTAGTTTCTTTCAAGCAGCTTTCAGTGGTGTTTTTAATTTCCTGGTAATCTCTTTGAATCTGTTCCATGTATTCTAAATCTTTTTTTATATTCTTCATTGAAGGTTTCCCTCCTTTTTCTATGCTCCTCTATTCTTCCATCTGTGTCTTTTTTAGAGGTGCTTAGCAATTCACTTATGTTTCTCATTTCTTCTTTTACCCGAGATAGTATTTCTCTTCTAAGTTCTTTTATAGATAGCCTCTTGAAGTTGTTTCATTTCAGCTGCTGTTGCTTCAGAAACCTCAGGTGTGTGACTCCCGACCTCTTCTGTGTTTACATCTCCTGGACCAGTACTGCTTGGGTTGGAGGCCAGAGACTGACTTTTGCTTCTTCCTCTTGTCATGTTTCTGCTTTCTTCTGGACAAGTGAGTAGTGAAGTCTCCACACTTCCTGTGTTGGCTACAATTTCTCTGAAGTGAGACTGCTTTTTCTAGCCTGTGCTGGCTAGGGATATCTGATGGTGACCATTGGGTGCACTGGTATAGGGCTATTGGTGGCTGCTGGAGTGCAAGCAGGGGCGGAGCAGGCTGCCACCTCTCTCCTGAGCTGGTTAACTACTGGGATCCCTCACCAGATAGAGTACATGCAAGGGGTGAGCTGACTGGGGATAGTTTTGGGAAACCTTGGTGATGGCTACTGGAATGTGTACAGGGGGCAGGACTCAGTCGAAGCAACTTCCATCAGTCTGCTCCAAACTAGGAGTGGCTGAATGAAGCTGGCTTCAGTTCTGGTTCCAGGCTTATCCTGCCCGACTCCAAAATGGCCCCCGGCCAATTGCCCACTCCCACGGGAAGACTGAGTCCGCCACACTCACCACCAGCCAGTGCAGTTTTCCAGTCTGCTGCTCCCCTCTACCACCATGTCTTTGGGCTTGCCAGCGACCACCTTCCCTGTGACTATGTGTCCCCAGGTTTCAACAGCTTTTCTCACTAAGTGGTTCTGGCTCTAGGTGAAAGCACCGCCAGCTACCACCTTTTGTTTAAGTTTTTCTTTTTTTAAAATTCTCTCTGTGGGCTTCAGTTCTCACTTTAGTTTCTTCCTGGATTGAGGGGACCCACTTCCTTCCTTCTTGTTTTCCCCATGATGCTATATTCCAGCATCTGGACTGTTTTTCTCAGAGAGACTGTTTACTCTGTTACTTACTGTTCTACCATCTTCCATGCAGCCCCTGAGTGCTTTTTAAAGGTTTCTTTTAGCCAGTGCAAAGGGTAGATGTTGGCTGACCATGGTGTGGGTAGGCATCCTAGCACTGTGTGATCTTGGCTCATATTCCTGTCTTCCTGAGCCTTCTACCCTCATATGGAAAATGAGAGTAATAACACCTACCACACAGGGTGTTTGTGAATATTATTGGACAAGTCACTCTGAAAAGTTGTAACCTATTACCAGTTATTACATCTGGGGCACAGCAGGGTTTTTAAAAGGAGCTTGATAAGTGAATGAACGACATCTCATCATTCTGGTATGGAAAAAACTCTTACAATTTGAGACAGGTGAAATGTGTGTGTGTGTGTGTGTGTGTGTGTGTGTGTGTGGTGTGTGTGTGTGTGTGAGAGAGAGAGAGAGAGAGAGAGAGAGAGAGAGAGACCAAGAAATTTCATCAGTAGATGATACAGATTCTAAAATGTCAGAGTAGCAAGAAATCCCAAAATGTAGTCAAATGTTTTTAGTTTAGGCCTCCTGGAGTCCTGGGATTCTCCTATTTGGTTAGAGACTAGTTGGGCTGCTAAATCCAGTCTTATAATTGCCACCTCCAAAATAAAAAGGAGCATATTTACGAGCTCCAAGAAATATGCCTATTTTGCTTATCTGTGTCCACATTACCTGGAAAAGTGCATGGCAAGGATAAGTACTCATGATATGTTTGTTGAATAAATGAGTATCTCAAAGTTGACAATCAAAAATCAATAGCTATTCCTGTATACAAATAACAAATTCACTGAGAGAAATTAGGTAAATCAGGCCTTTCACAATAGCACCAAAAGAAATGAAGTACTTAAGACTCAATCTAACAAAAGGAAGTAGAAGATCTCTACAATGAAAACTATAGTTTCATTTCATGAAAAAGATCAAAAAGGATATCAGAAAATTGAAAGATATCCCTTGCTCATGAATAGGAAGAACCAATGTAGCAAAAATGGCTATACTCCTCTGTGGCCTCCCAAGCCGTGGCTGCCACAGGGTGAGAACCATATCAGTGTTTTCTGAGATCCAAGCCATATTGGAACTTGGGGCACTGGGAAAACAGGCAGCCAGCTCACTGCTCTGGTGGGTGGCTGTGTGCATACCGGCAGGCTGGCTAAGAATTAAACATCCATCTCACCCCCCTCCCCCCTGCTAGCAAGTGAGAGCCAGAGATCTGAGCATCTCTTAGTAGTTTGACTATATGCAATACAGCAAATGAGGATTTTCTTCTGCCATCTCATTGAAGGCAAATATTCTTATCTCTGTTTTGCTCTGTTCTGATCAATGGTATTGCTCTATTCAATATTTTGTTTTTTATAATTTTGGCATTTCCTTCGATATTGCTCTACCTGATCGAAGGAACAACTATTGTGAAGAAAACCAGATATACTATTGTACCTATTGCTGTTATCCCAGTACCCTGCTGTGAGGTTCTGTACCAATTTCACTGCAATGCCTTAATTGGCTTTGTCCTGTCTTGTTCTGCTGTATTTTACTACCTTCAAAATAAAACAAGTAAAATAAAATAAATAAAAAATAATAAGAAGAAAAATTAAAATAGTAAATAACAACAACAAAACAGGTCAGTAAGGTACTGAGCAACCTGAAACATGATATAACTAAACAGATAATGGACTTAAAAAGCAAAAGGAGGAAAAGAAAGTGCTCTAAAGGATAGAACTGTATGTATATTTAATGATTGATAACCATGTTGCTAAGTTTTTGTTGGATCAGTGCACAGAACTGTTTGCAACCTCACTGTTTGAATGTCCACTTTATATGCTTTAATTTTGTAACCTGAACAACTATATCCAAGAAGACAACATGTAATGTATTAACTAGTGATTTTTTACTTTTTTTTTTTTAATTCTGTATTGTTTCTACCCTTTTTTCTGTCTTGCTTCCCCCACTCTTTAAATAAAATTAAAAATAAATGGCCATACTCCTAAAAACTGTTATACAGATTTAATGCAATCCAAATCAAAATACCATTAGCATACCTCACAGAACTAGAGAAAACAATCCAAAAATTCTTTGGAATCAGAAAAGACCTAGAATAGCAAAAACAATTCTGGACAAAAAAGATGAGAGAAGAAGCATCATAATCTCTGGTTTAAAATTATACTACAAAGCTATTCTGATAAAAATAGCATGGTAGTGGGGAAATAAAACCAGATCTGAGAATCAATGGAACAGATTAGAAAGTGCAGAAACAACTTGAAATACACTCATCCATCTTATCTTTGTCAAGATGGTCAAACACTCTCACTGGAAGAAAGATAGTTTCTTTAATATATGGTGCTGTAAATAATGGCTTTCTACATGCATAACCTAAAACTAGACCAATGTCTCTCACAATGCACTAAACATTAGAATGGATTTCACACCTAAATATTAAATAGAAATGCTAAACCTGCTGGAACATAAAATAGGTAAAACTCTTGAAGGCATAGATATAGGCACAGACTTTATGAATAAAACCCAGAATATAGGAAAATACTACAAAGAATCAACAACTGGTACCTCATCATATTACAAAGGTTTTACACAGCAAAAGAAATCATCAGAGTGAAGAGGCAACCCTCAGAATGGGAAAAATTTTTGCCAGCTGTTCCTCAGAAAAAGGACTTTATATGTTCTACCTGGAACATATAATGAATTTTTAAAAATCAGACCATCCAAATTCAAAGACTCAGTCCAAAAATGATCATGTGAGATGAATATACATTTCTCAGTTAAAGAAACACAAACAGCAAACAAATACATGAAAAAATGTTCAAAATCATTGATTATTAGAGAAACACAAGTTAACATCCATGTTTATAGCAGCACAGTTTGCAATAGCTAATCTTGGACACGATCCAAATGCCCATCAACTGAGGAATGAATAAAGATGATTTTTTATACAATGGAGTACTACTCAACCATAAAGAAGGATTAAACTTGAGACATTTCTAGGTAAATGGACAGACCTTGAGACCATACTCTTACATGAAATTAACTGAATTCATATGTGCAAACATCACACTGTCTCCCTGGTGTGAGAAAGTGTAAATAAGGACCAAAATATACGATAGATATTGTGATATGAGAAGAAATTGTTCAAAAGGAAAGAGGAACTAGGGGAGAAGGCATAAGGGAAAAAAAGGAAAAGTTAAAAATAATAAAAAACAGGATAAAGTAGAAGAAAAGCTTTGTAATTAGGGAGGGGAAGAGGGATTGAAGGCAGGAGAGAAGATTGAGGGGGGAAGGAATCAAAATATATCATGTATAGGTACAAATTCCTTATGATGAATATGATCATTATATATATCTAAATGTACCAAAAACTTAATTAAGAAAAGATGTACCATGTACAGATTCCCAACAATGAATGTAATCTTTAACATTTATCTAAAATACACCAATAGATTTAATTTTTAAAAGATAACTATTAATTACAGAAGAGGAGATAATGGCTTTATAGCAAAATCTGAAAACCTCCCCTTTATCATGTGACCAAGGCTCATATCACTAATAATGAGACATCAGCAGGTATCTCTGGATAGTCGGCACTGAGAAGGGTATAAGACCATATCTATCTCACTATTGCTGAAAATGCATAGCTTGATTTTTAACCTTGAGGAAACACCATACAAACAGAATTGAGGGACATTATATAAAACAACTGAGCAATCTCTGTTAAAATATCATAAAGAATGGATGAATGACTTGTGCAGATTAGAGTAGGTCATGCAGACATGACCACGTAGTATGATGTGTGAACCTAGACAGAATCCTGAGCCAGAAACAAGGCATGAGTGGAAAATCTGGAGGAATGACAATAAGGTCTGTATAATAATGTTATTTCAAGGTTAATTTCCTAGTCCTCTCATCCTTTCCATGGTGGGGATTGAATCCAGGGTCTCTCTCATATCAAGAAAGTTCTCCATCACTGAACTATGTATGGTATACAGCCAGCCCTCAGTCTCTTGATTTTGATTTATTATCTTACAACTTGGAAAATACGATTTTACCACTCTACTCTTTTGTGAAGCCTGAAGTTATTTCAAAATGAAAACGTAAATGAATGTTGGTAACTCTTTGGAAAAATACCAACCACCAGCACATGAGGAATCCTGTAATACTGAAAATACTCTGTGGATACGTATGTCCACTAAACAGTGAACACTGAAATTCCACTAAACAATGAATACTTAAGATTTATGCATTTTGGTGTAGGTGTGCTACTCCTGAATTTTTCTTAAACTGTTTTAAAAATTAAGCACAAATCAGCATTAGCCAAATAAACCTAAAGAGTAAACTCAATGATTTACACTGAAGAGATTCCTGCTAAAGTTGAAAATGAGCTATTTGTCATTATGGTGCCATCAGTGAATACAGAATGCAGAAACTTCCCGGAAGAGATTATCAATGTCAGACTTATCATCCAATTCAGTGTGCGAACTGTGTTTACAATGAACACATACTGTATGGGTGATTTTTTAAAATTTCCTTGATTCTTCATAGCATATTAGTAGAAGAGGTTTGGAAATAATATATTTTTAGATGAAGAAACCAAATCTCAGCAGTGAGAAAACAGCTACTCTTCCAGAAACTGGCAAATCCAATCTCTCAGAGCAAGCTGTGTCTGGCTTCCAACTCCAGGGCTTTTCCTGTTCTCCTGCCTCAAACAGGAAGGCTCTGAACCCAGTTTGGGGGAAAAATAGAAAGATTTTGACTTGTATTTCTTTAAAAAATGGCCTACACACTATTTTTTTTTAATAATTGTAATAGGTATAAAACTTTTACTATGTTATGATTTTCAGTTATCTCTTTAAAAATGCCTTATCAAAGGAAATAAATGTAAGCTCAAATATTGGAAGAAAAACTTCAAATACAGTTTTTCAGTATTGGCTTGACTTTTTTTCTCCTTTTGCTAACTTGTGGGTTTCACCTCATCAACTTTCCTTCCATGAAGTCAAACATGTATTGTTAATCATAACAAAATCAATAGAACAAGTTCAGACAGATCCACTATTGAATCAGTTGACAAATCTTTGTATCTCTTTGCCATGTATCTCAGAGACTGGTACCTCAATCATCTCATTCCCATTAGTTCAAATATCCTAAAATCAGCTCAACCTATCAATATAGCTTAGCAGTCACCCCCGAGGGCAATGTGTTCTGACATTTAAGACTACTGATCTAAAAATCTGATACACCTGGTCTTAGATTTCACATTTTTCAGTGGTCACCTTCGAGAAGCTATTTAATTTTATTGAGGTCCAATTTTTTTTATCAAAATGAAACTAATATCATTACCACTTACTGTCCTTAGGTTATTGGATAGGTAAATGAAGTGACTTATATAACACATTTTGTATATTTCCTGTCACACAATCACTGGCAACTATCATTACTAATCCAAGATGACAAATAGTCTGTTCATTTTTCAAATGTTTTAATTGAGGACTTATATACTTTGTACAAAGCAATGTGAGATATACAATGATTGATCCAATCTGTGTGACCCTGTCTTGGTTACTTTTCTCTCATTGCTGGGACAAAACACCCAACACCCAAAATGAAGAAAGGAAAGGTTTATTTAGCTCACTGTTTGTGGAGGTTTCAGTCCATAATCAACTGACTCCAAGGCAGGATGGCATGGCACTAGGGCAACACTTCAAGGCAGCAGCCAGAGCAAAAGGGGAAAATAAGCTTCTTCTCCTCCCTTATATTGTACACAGGCCACCACCACCCTGCCTAGAGGGCCAGTGTAGCACTCACAAAATCTCTGTGCCCTCTTTTTGCACAGGATGCAAGAGGTTATTTACCACCTGCATTCTAAAAGCCATCTTGGCTTTCAGACTGCAAGAGGATATTTACAAAGTAAGGACCCTGGCTCCCTGCTGGGTTAAGTTAAACTTCTAAACTTCTCAAATTGACACAATGTATCAATGTATCACCCAAGTGAAATAATTTTTTCCCTGGAATTCCCTTTTGATATGTTTAAAGTATATCTACAATGTGTGAGCTATTGCATCAGATGAGGCTGGCCAGTAAGACAAAGTCCCCATGTTCCTGAATATTATATCTGCCAGGAGAAATCAGACACTCAATGAGTGAAAAAAGACATAAGATGATTGAAGATGGTGGGGAAAGTAAAATAGCCTCTTGTGACACAGAATACCCATAGAATTTCCCAGATATTCATGACAGTACTCACCCTTTCATGACAGTACTGGACCTTTTGAATCATTTCACTGCTCTGGAGCTGGAGTAGCTGCAAAGACAGTAACTTGCAAGTGAGAGACTCAGAGAGAAGAGGTGACCAGCCTGGGTTCCTGGACCACAGTCTAAGCTGCTATTTTGTGTTTTTGTTACTCAACACTTTGTGCCATTTTATTAAGCCAGTTTAATATTGAGCACAACAATCAGTCTCTCTAGAGAGCTTTTCTGCTTCCAATGTCACCAAATATGGATGTCTGAAATAAATTCAGAAATTGATTCAAAAAGTAGAGAGAATACCAGGGACTGCAAAGTAGTCACACTTGAGATTAACTAATTACTCAGCAAATCCAGATCAGCTCAGACTCCTCTCAGACTCCTCCAGTGGTCAGCACCTGTGTCCCCTGAAGCCACAGCAGGAGGCTGTGCTTCAGTCTTCCTAGCACATCCCTCTACAAGCTTCGTACCTTGCCAGGAAATATGCCTGTTGCTTTAAGTAAGTTAAATCCATCTGATTACATTTCATTGGGTCGCAATTAACTAAAGTGAAGGAAAATGGGGAAACTTGCCAGAAGTAAGATGGCTTTTAGAATGCAGGTGGTAAATGAAGTGAAAAAGGACATCCGGCTATCTTTTTTGAACTGGCAGAAAACTGCCGTGTTTACACTATTCAGGAGTAATATAATACTTTCCTACACTTATTCCTGGAGGGAACAACGTAGGGTTTTAATCATTTTAGTAGTGCACCTGCATCGGGCCTTGCAGATTTGTCAAATGCCACAAATTAACAAGTTTCATATATTCTTGTCTTTGGGGGCTAGTTTAAATTTTTCACATGCAGTACAAACAATTTTAGGAGAAGGGAAACTGTTCTTCCACACATGCCTGAACTTTCAGGTGTGGGGTCAAGATGGCGAGGAACCTAGGTGAGGGGCTCCAGGAAGTGCACGGCGCTTCCTGCCGTGAGAGTCTCTCAAACCCCACTGTAAGGCAGCAGGGGCAAAAGGGAATGCAGCAGGTTATCAGACTGTGGGTCGT
The DNA here is from genome assembly GCA_004027455.1 of Hydrochoerus hydrochaeris. Classification (NCBI taxonomy): domain Eukaryota; kingdom Metazoa; phylum Chordata; class Mammalia; order Rodentia; family Hydrochaeridae; genus Hydrochoerus; species Hydrochoerus hydrochaeris. The sequence goes on from PVLA01000698.1 coordinate 158,285, forward strand.
TAGTGGGAAGCTTCTCTTGGTGAAGTTTGGACTGTTCGCTTCATAGCATCCATGCACACTTTGACACTGGGCTCCATGTGATTCTCTTCCTGTGTAATTTTAGTATCTTTTCATTTCTGTTTCCTCTTGGCTTCAGGCACATGGCCATGAGCCTCTTCTTGGGGATGCACATCAATCTCCCTGGGGATTGCAGACAGCCTGGCATTATATGGGGTAGATTACACATGGCATGCTTTGCATCCTAGCTTGGCTTTCACATGCTACCCAGCATGGCAGTGGGAACAAGCTTCTCTATAATCTCTTCTGTGTGCAAAACCAAAACTAGTTAACTCTGGCCTTTGCCTAAGACGAAATTGATACTGTACTAGATGAGTAAGAAGATAGGCTTTAGAAGTAAGGCCACTGCAGTCTGGACCTCAGTTCTGGCTCTACCTGGCTGTCTGGCCTGCAGTTAGGTTAACTGACTGTTCTGAACCACAGTTTTCTCTTTTTAAAATGGACTCACATTGCCCAACTTCTGGGGCTTGCTGAAAGTTAAACCAATAAACATATAAAGAGGATCTATCATAGATTCTAAGGGTAAATGTCTATGCAGAAGATTGGTTTTCTCCTAGAAATTGTGAAAACAATCTCAAAGCAATTTCTTTGAATGAGAAACACTGGCAAGTCACAGAAAAAAATATAAATTGTTCTTCATTATATAAAAAGATGTTCAACCTCACTAATCATAAAACTACAAGTCAAAACTATACAGGGATATCATTTATCACCTAGTAAATAGGCGAAAAAAATCCATTTCCAAAATTTTACAACGCATTCTTTAATAAATAAAAGAATTATGTACATTGCTGGCAAGAATGTAAATAGTACAACCCTTTTGGGGGCTAATTGGTAACTGCTATAAAAAAAATACACATTATTTTCTTGGCAATTTCACTCCTGAAGATCAGTGCTACAGTTATACCTAACTCAGTACTAAGTGAAATGACAGATACAGCCTTTTACCCACCACACAACTGTGTTCATGAACAAGACAAAGAAGATACCTGACCGTCCATATTTAGGTAAGTGGATAAACTATGGAACACAGGTACAGTATTACATACCTGTGATGAGAGAATGAGATTCTCTGTGCCCTATAGAAAAATCTCAGGAAAATTAGTAAGTGGAAAACACAGGATGCAAAAACAGTATGAAGTATCCTAATGTTTATGAGAAAGAAATAAAATAGCTACACACATTCATTTGCTTTGCAGTACTGAAGATTAAAGTCATAGCCTCACACAGGCTAGGCAAGATTTCACTCTGCCACTCACTGGGCTACACTCCCTTCCTCTCTCCTCTTGAAATTTAAACAAGTTTAAGTTTAAAAGTCTTAGTAAGTTTCCCAGACTGGCATCAAACTGGCCATTCTTCTGTCTCAGCCTCCCATGGTGCTGAATTATTCTATGCTATCGCACCCAGCCAATAACAGTATTCTTTATTTACATAAAAATAAACACTAAAAGGATACAAAAGAAATTGAGAATGGTTATATACAGAAGTTTAAAGGGTGGCATATCAAGTAAGTGGAGTCAGGAGCAAGAATAATATTTCCAAAAATCATTTTCAACCCATATTTCAATTATCATTTTGAATATATTTATGACCCCTTGTGGTACAGTTAATCTTGAAGACAGGCCCTGTCTCTACATGGTGCTGTAACCTGAATGGCCAGACCTGTGTCTTACTCTCAATTGAAGAATTAAATGGATATTTTTTACTATACCAATAAATAAATAAATGAGTTCTCTGTGTTGAAGCCCAGAGGGAGTGATTATTAGCTGTGTCTATCAAAACCTATCAAACAATCAAGGAATTATATGAAAACAATGAAATTTTTACTTTTTAAATGAGAAGGAAAAAGTAAACTGAAGAATTGGAGACAGAGAAAGAAAGGAGGTATAAATGTATCTTTCTCTAAACTCTGCAGAGTTTTTAATACCTCCTTTCCTTTTGGGATTACATTTGAAACTGAAGCCCAAATGCAGCAGCAGGGCTTTCTTACTAAGGCTGAGAATGTTCGCCACATCTACCCATGTGTTGTAGTCAGGATTGTGCAGAGAACAATTAGAATAAGGACATAGAGTTTACAAAATTATTTTTATGATGTCACCTAAGCTTAACATAAGAAAGTGAAGGAAATCTATCCACATCACTAAAGACAAAGACTATTCAGCCAAGGGCCTGAATCCCACAGCAATGTCCCACATGAGTCCAAATGAAGACCCAGAGCTCACGACAATGCCTCCCATGAGTCCAGCTGGAGGTCTAGAGCCCACAAGGACTCATGCCAGTCTCTTTTATGGATCCATGCTGGGAAGGCCCAAAGGTCAGTGGTGGAAGCCAGAAAGTCTATGCCAGAGGGGCAGAGGAGCTGTGCTGGTAGGTTGAGGGTTCTATGCTGGAGCTGAGAAGTCACACTCACAACAACTCCAGGGCTGTCCTGAAAAGTATCACAGCCATCCTCAGCGACACGGAGGCCCCAAGCTCCTCCGACAACAAGCACAGTCAAGTACATGCCAGGAAGCCAGCGTGACGAGTTCATCCTGGAGACCAAGCAGCACATGTCTTCACCTCCAGAGCCAGGAAACAATGCTCGATGTGAAGACCAAAGCTTCTCCCGGAGAACCGACGGCTCAAACAGCAACTCGTACGAGAACCCACAACACCTCAATATCTTAATGCAACTAACGTGAACAACTTCTCCTCATGTCTCCATTTATAGTGGCGACTTTACTCAGGTGAAACATCTATGCCCAGTGTCATGCTGATGTAATCCAGCTGGCGTTAGGTTGACCACCAGTTTTCAATCCATAACACCATGTCAGGTTAAAACCAAGGCAGAACTTGTTAAGTCAAAGAGCACGCTTCTCAACGGAACTTTCAACTCTTTTTCATCACCACTTCCACTGATAAGAATGGGGAAAGATCACCACAGATCAGTGACTGACTGACAAAATGACTCACACATCAAAGATCCAATAACAGTTTGTCCATCCACACATTAACTTCTTTAATTCACAAGAGTTTGTACAAAAATTCTATCTCCTTTATTGTGCTTGATTTACAGATTGGCATCTGTTTCATATAAAACATCCTGAACAGAAAAACAACTCATGTCTAACAAAACAGAGGATGCACTGCATAAATCATATTTACCCTATCAGATATTTCACACTAAATTTCTTTTAAATCCTGGTATATTTTTCTTTGACTCAGACCTGTATGTTGTTATTATAATAGAAAATCACAATTATACATGAAGTTGTTAAAAGAGTCCAAAGAAGCAATAGTAAATCCAGAAATTGGTTTTTTTCTATAATAAAGTTATCTTATAATAATGATATGTAAGCACTTTTATAAATGTTTTAAAATATTTTACATTTTAAGTAAATAAAATTGAATTTATAAATTTATTTTTATTTTTATTTTGAAGAGAATAAAACCGAATGAGACAAAATAAACTGTGGTCAACAAAAAGGATGGACACAGTGCATGACTTAAAACCAAAATGCAAGGTGACCTACAATGGTTACCATAATGCCTCTTGTTATCTTCAAAAGAATTGCCCATATCAGGCACAATAAAATTGAACAAAACAGCACAGAACAAAATCAATGAAAATGAAACATTGGGGACATTATAGGACTTCAAAAGATAATAGTCAAACCACAATGGGTGTCATAGTGAATCTTATTGTCTTCAAAGTAGTTGCCTGTACCCTTAGACTTGATACTGTCAAACAAAACAGATTCAAATAAAATCAGTCAAAACCAGACAGTGATCAGACAAAACAGATTCAAATAAAATCAGTCAAAGCAAGATAGTAAAAGCAATACAGGGCTTCAAATTAAGTTAGTAGGAAATGAAAAATGGTTACTATAGTATATCCCGCTATCTTTGGAATAGCTGTCCATGCCATCAAATCTAGTAGAAGAAGACAAACTGGAACAGAATATAACCAAACTAAACAGAGCCATGAAAACAATATGTGTTTCAAATCATGATACAAGATTAACAATTTCCACTGCCTTCCCTTTTTAGACAATTTCTCCCATTTCACTTTTATAGGGTGCATTGTACATTTTGTATCCCATCAACTCTTTTAGTTTTTAGATTAGGAAGACAACCCATTATTCACCTAAGTGATTCTAAACCTGGATCTCGAATTGTATCCATTTACCTACAAGAGCCTCAAGATTTCCTTCCTTATACCTGAGTAGTTCTCCTTTGTATAAAAGTGTCATGGTTTGGATTCACTGTGGAATACAAGAAATACAAAGAAGACTTAATGCCGACACTCCTCAAACTCTTCAATGAAATTGAAAGGGAAGCAATTCTTCCTAAATTATTCCTGGAAGCAAATATCACTCTAGTAACAAAACCTGAGAAAGACCCAACTAATAAAGAGAACTGCAGGCCAATCTCCCTAATGAACATAGATGCAAAAATTCTCAATAAAATATTGGCAAACAGGATGCAGCAAATCATCAAGAAGATTATGCACCATGACCAAGTGGGATTCATACCAGGCATGCAGGGATGGTGCAACATACGTAAATCAATAAATGTAATCCACCATATCAATAGAGCCAAAAGTAAGAATCATATGATCATTTCTATAGATGCAGAAAAAGCTTTTGATAAGATCCAACACCCATTCATGATAAGAACCTTACAGAGGATTGGAATAGATGGTCTTTACCTCAATATGATAAAGGCCATCTATGACAAACCAATAGCCAGTGTTATATTAAATGGCCAAAAAATGAAAGCCTTTACCTTGAAATCAGGCACAAGACAAAGATGTCTCTTATCACCACTTCTATTCAACATAGTACTGAAAATACTAGCCAGAGCAATTAGAAAAGAAAGAGAAAAGGAGTAAAGATAGGAAAAGAAGAAGTTAAATTATCATTATTTGCAGATGACATGATACTCTACATAGAAGACCCCAAACCTCCATTGAAAGACTCCTAGATATAATAAATAAATTCAGGAATGTAGCTGGATACAAAGTCAATACTCAAAAATCAATAGCATTCTTATACACTAACAACAAAATCACTGAGAGAGAAATAAGAGAAGCCACACCCTTCATGCTAACATATAAAAAAATGAAATACTTAGGAATTAATCTAACAAAAGATGTAAAAGAGTTGTACAGGGAAAATTATAATACCTTGAAAAAAGAAATCAAAGAGGACCTCAGAAAATGGGAAGACACCCCTTGTTCATGGATAGGAAGAATAAATATTGTGAAAATGGCCATTCTCCCAAAATTGTTATACAGATTCAATGCAATCCCAATGAAAATACCACTAACATACCTCATAGATATAGAGAAATCACTCCTAAAATTCATCTGGGACCAGAAGAGACCTAGAATAGCAAAAGCAATGCTAAGCAGCAAAACCAAGGCAGGAGGCATCACAGTCCCTGACTTGAAGTTATACTACAAAGCTACCATAATAAAATCAACATGGTAATGGAATAAAAACAGACCTGAAGATCAATGGAATAGACTAGAAGATACAACTATGAACATACTCAGCCACCTTATCTTTGATAAAGGGGCCAAACATGTTCACTGGAAGAACAATAGTCTCTTTAATAAATGGTGCTGGAAAAACTGGCTTTCCATATGCTGAAAACTAAAATTAGACCCATGCCTATCACCATGTACTAAACTAAAATCTAAATGGATCAAAGACCTAAATATTAAAGCAGAAACACTAAATCTGTTGGAAGACAAAGTAGGTAAAAATCTTGAAGACATTGGGGTAGGTAGAGAATTCATGAACAAGAACCAAACTGCATGGGAAATACTTCTCAGAATCAATAACTGGGATCATGTCTTATTAAAGAGTTTCTGCATGTCCAAAGAAATCTACAGCAGAGTGAAAAGAAAACCCACAAACTGGGAAAAAATCTTAGTGAACTGTCCCTCAGACAAAGGACTTCTGTCTAGAACTTATAAAGAATTTTTAAAAATCAGACCCCCAAAATTCAAAGACCCAATCCAAAAATGGGCATCTGAGATGAACACACAGTTCTCAGATGAAGAAATATGAATGGCAAATAAATATATGAAAAAATGTTCATCATCATTGGTCATTAGAGAAATGCAAATTAAAACCACAGTGAGATTCCATCTTACTCCAGAAAGAAGGGCCAAGATCAAGAAAACTACAACAACAAATGCTAGAGAGGCTGTGGGGAAAAAGGAACTCTTCTGCACTGTTGGTGGGAGTGTAGACTGGTGCAATCACTGTGGAGGTCAATCTGGAGATTCCTCAAAAAGCTGGGTTTAGAGGTCCCATTTGACCCAGGTATTCCACTCTTAGGCATATTCCCAGAAGAACTGAAAATATCTTACCATAGTGGTATATGTGCACCCATGTTTATGGCGGCACAATTTTTAATAGCCAGATCTTGGAAACAACCTAAGTGCCCATCAACTGAGGAATGGATAAAAAAATTGTGGTACGTTTATGCAGTGGAGTACTACTCAGCTATAAAGAATAATCACATTGAGATATTTATAAATAAATGGATGCAACTTGAATTCATACTCATAAGTGAAATAAATCAAACTCACATGTATAAATACCGTATAGTCTCCCTAGTGTAAGAAATGGTAAGAGTACAGAAGATTTTATGGTAATCATGGTTCACCATTATATTGCTTTGAAGTCTTATGTTTTCACCCATTGTTTGAAGTGGTTTTATTCTGTTTTGTTTGATCTTAATATATGTGATGGTATGAATAGTTACTTTGAAGAAAAGACAATATGGCAGCCATTGTTGATTTGATATCATCTTGCTCTGAAGTCCTACCATGCTCTTGTTTTTCCATTACCATTGGTTCTATCACTTTGTATCTTATTGGATTTTAATATGTATGATAGTATAAACAAATTTCATATACAAATGAGATAATATAGCAGCCATTGTTCATCTTTGATTATTTGGTTCAGAATGCCTTGCAATACTTTCATTCTCTTGAGTGGTTTTATTCTATTTTGTTATGTTTGACATTATTGTGTGTAAAGCTAAGCTCAACTATTTCAAAGAAAGAGACATTATAATAGCTACTGTTAATATCCAATTGTCTTGTTGTGACGTGCTGTGTTGCTTACATTGCTCTGTTCTGATCTGCTTAGATCTGTCCTCTTTTGTTTTATTCTCTTTAAAATAAAAAAATTAAAAAATTAAAATACTAAAAAAAAAAAAGTGTCACAGCTTTCCAAACAATCTACAGCTGATGGGCAAGTTACCCCCACTTTTTTCTGGTTCCTTGTCACATACAGCATTACTTTCTTGTCTTTGACTTTCAATCTATAAACCCTCTTTCAGGTTAATTATATTTCTTATATAGAGCATCTCGATGGACCCTATTTCCTGATCCATTCTTCCTGTGTTTCATTTTATTAGTGTATCAAGGCCATCCATATCAGTGAGTATGGCCAACCTTCTCTGCCTCATCTCTGCTGTGCTATTTTTCTGCCATTGGTTGTCTACTTTTCCCTTTCATTCCACTGTCTGCCCTGTTCAGTGAGCCCTCTCTGCTACTGTTCCTGAAACCATGGTTTTTTTTCTCTGTTTTTAGAATGCCCTTTAGTATTTTTTGTAGGGTTGGATTGGTAGTCACAAACTCCCCTAGTTCCTCTTCATCATGAAAGCATCTTGTCTCTCAATTAATTCTGAGAGATAGTTTTGCAGAGTACATCAATCTGGGTTGAAGATTATTTTCTTTCAGGATTTGGAATATTTCACTCCAAACTCTCTTGATTTGATGGTTTGTGTCAAGAAGTCTGTTGTGATTCTGATGGGTTTTCCTTTATAAGTGATCTGTTTCTTTTCTCTGACAGCTTTTAATATTCTATTCTTGTGTTGAATTGCTGGGATCTTGATTATTATATGTCTGGGTGTAGATCTATTTTGGTTATAGCTGGCTAGAGTTCTGTATGCCTCACTTGTCATTTCCTTTTCCTACGCTTGGGAAGTTTTAATTATTTCTGTAAATAGCCTTTGTATTTCACTTGTGTTTATCTCTGCTTCTTCACTCACATTTTTTATTCTTAAGTTGTAGATCCTCTTGTCGTCTTCTAGTCTTTGTATTGTTACTTCTGGGTTCCTTGTTATTTTTAAGAGATCTTTCCTTTTGTGATCACAAGCTGCAAACCTGTCTTCAAGATCTGATAGTCTATCTTTAGTTTCTTTCAAGGAGTTTTTCCAGCTTTCAATGGAGTTTTTAATTTCCTGATAATCTCATTGAATCTGTTTCATGTATTCTAAATTTTTTTTATATTCTTCATTGAAGGTTTCCCTCCTTTTTCTTTTTTTTATTTATTTAAAGAGAAACAAAAGCATGTAAAGGGTAGAAGAAATACAGAATTCCAAAAAAAAGATAAACAATAAGAAATCACTAGTTAATAAATTACATATTGTCCTCTTAGAAATAGTTGTTCAAGTTACAAAATTAAAGCATACAAAGTAGATAGTCAAACAGTGAGAGTGTGAACAGCTATGCATGCATGAATCTCTGCATGTATTTCTATCCTTTCTGTATTAGAGGGAAAAATAAAACTTAACAAGACAAAACAAACCAAATTCCTATAAAAACATGAAACCAAAAAGTCATATAAAATCACAGTACAAGGTGATCTACAATGATTGCTGTGTTTTTCTTATTATCTTCAATAGAATTGTCCATATCATCAGACATAAATATAGCAGTATAATTGAATATAGCAGTACATAACAATATTAGTAAAAATAAAACATTGTAGACAGTACAAAACTTTAAAGGCAGGTAATAATCAAACCATAGTGGATATTCTAGTGGATCTTGTCATCTTAAGTGCAGTTGCCTATACTCTCAGACTTTATACTATCAATCATAACAGCTTTGAATAAAATCTATCAATACAAAACAGTGATCTAACAAACCAGATCTGGTTATGATCTGTCATGGTAAAACAGTGTAGGTTTTACAGAACTTTAGATTAAGTTAATAGGAAATTTAGGATGATTACCGTACTATATCCTGTTATTTCTGGGATTACTGTCTGTGCCCTCAAATCTAGTACAGGTAGAATGATTGGAACAGAATATAATACATCTAAGCAGAGTAGTGTGAGTAATGTGGGTTTTAAATCCTGGTACACTATTAACAATATAGTGTATCAAGGCCATCTATGTTAGAGTTTGTAGTTATCCTTCTCTGCCTCATTTCTGCTATGCTATTTTTCTGCCTTTGTTTGTCTAGTTTTCTCCATTCTACTGCCTGCCCCACTGATTGAGGCTTTTCTGCCACTGTTCCTAAAATCCTGGTATTTTTTTTCTCTCTCACTAGAATGTCCTTCAGTATTCTCTGTAGGGTTGGATTGGTGGTCACAAACTCCCCCAGTTCCTCTTTGTCATGGAAGCATCTTGTTTCTCCATTAATTTCTAGTGACAGCTTTGCAGGGTACATCAATCTGGGCTGGAGGTTATTTTCTTTCAGGGCTTGTAACACTTTGCCCCAACCTCTTCTTGATCTGATGGTCTGTGTCGAGAAGTCAGCCATCATTCTGATGGGCTTACCTTTATAGGTAATCTGTTTCTTTTCTCTGACAGCTTTTAATATTTTATTCTTGTGTTGAATTTCTGGTATCTTGATTATTATATGTCTGGGTGTAGCTCTGTTTTGGTTGTAGGTGGCTGGAGTTCAGTATGCCTCACACAACCGAATGTCATTTTCTTTTCCCATGCTTGGGAAGTTTTCTTAATTATTTCCATGAATAGCCTTTTTAATTTGCCTGTATGTATTCCTGCTTCTTTGTTCACATTTCTTATTCTTAAAATGTAGATTCTCTTGTCATCTTCTAGCCTTTGTATTGTTACTGCCCGTTTCCTTGTTATTTTTAAGAGATCTTTCCTTTCATGATCACACACTGCCAACTTGTCTTCAAGTTTTGATAGTTTATCCTTAGTTTCTTTTAAGGAGTTTTGCCAGCTTTCAGTGGAGTTTTTAATTTCCTGGTAGTCTCTTTGAATCTGCTTCATGTATTCTATAGTTTCTTTATATTCTTTATTGAATGTTTCCCTCCTTTTTTTGTGTTCCTCCCTTCTTCTGTCTGTATCATCCTGAGAGATGCTTCCTGAGAGCATTTCTTTTATTACTCTACTCATATCCTGCTTTACCTGATTTAATATTTCAGTTTTGAGCTCGTCTACAAGGTCCTGAAGATATCTCTTAATGTCCATTGAAGCCATGTCTGATGTTGCATGTTTACTGCCCTCAATCTCCCTTGTTTTTCCCTCTCTTGGATCAGCGCTCTCAGGGTTCTGGGATGGGGGCCTCCTCCTGTCTCTCTCTCCTGTCATGGCCCTGGCTTCCTCCACACAGGTTACAGTGCAGATCCCAACCTCTTCCCTGTTGGCCACGTTTCCTCTGAACATGCTGGCAAGGGAGCTCCACCCTCTCCTGCCTGCTCTTGTCACTGAGGTGCAAGCAACAGCTGTGTTTGCCTGCCCCTCCCTACTGGGCCAGCCAAACTTCAGGTGCCTTGACATGGTCAGTACTTGCTAGGCACAGGGAATTGATTTAGGACAGCTCATTGGGTCCCGGCCAGGGGCGTGGCCAAGTCCAAGCAAATCCCACGAATCTGCTCTTGGGAGGGAGGAACCAACTGAAGTCACTGTCGCTCCCAGTTCAGGCTCCTCCTGCCTGATTCCAACATGTCGCCCATTTGGTTGCTCCCTTCCTGTGGGGGGGTCTCATTCCCAGCACTGACCGTGGATCAATGAAGGTCCCTTCACCAGCTCTGCTCTCCACTCTCTGCTCTCTGTTGAGCTCACCAACCTCTGACCCCAGCGCTGCCATGCTTACTGTGAGTGGTGGCGGGAATGAGTTTGGGTGGCTCTGCCAGCTGGCGCGGATTCAAGCTGGTACAAACTTGGTGGTTCACCATGAAAACGCTGTGTCCCGTAATTTTTAGCTGTTTCAGTTGTAGTCCCAAAGTTTTTAATGAGCTTTTTTATGTTTTAATTTCTTCCTGTGTCAAGAGGATCCATCTCCCTCTGTCTGGGTCTCTCCAGGGTGTTTTATTCTGGCAAATGAGTAGTTTCTCCTGGGAGGCTTTGTATTTTGTTGCTCACTGTTCAGCCATCTTGTCTTCTCCTCTCCCTCCTTTTTCTATGCTTCTCTGTCTTTCATCTGTGTCTTCTTTAGAGGTGCTTAGCATTTCTTTTATTATTTTTCTTATATCTTCCTTTACTTGTAATAGTATTTCTGTTTTAAGTTCTTTTATAGTTTCACAGAGTTGTTTCTTTATTTTAGTTGCTGTTACTTCAGAAACTGCAGGTGTGCAACTCCTGATCTCTTCTGTGTCTACTTCTCCTGGACCAGTACTGCTTGGGTTGGAGGCTGGAGACTGCCTTTTGCTTCCTCTTCTTGTCATGTTCCTGGTTTCTTCCAGACAAGTGGGTAGTGGGGTCCCCAGCATTTCCTGTATTGGTTATAATTACTCTGAAGTGTGCTGGCTAGGGATAGCTGCTTTCCCCATTCTGCTGGTGACTACTGGAGTAGAAGCAGGGGCAGAGCAGGCTGGCCCCTCCCTTCTGAGCTGGTCAACCATTGGGAGTCTTCACTACCTTAGTGTGTGCCATGTGGGCAGGGTTGGTTAGGGATAGCTTTAGGGAAACCTCAACCTTGGGTATTGGGCCACACACAGGGGTGGGACTTAGTCCAAGCAATTCTCACCAATCTACTCTGCACTAGGAGTAGTTGAATGAAGCTGGCTGCAGTTCTGGTTCTGGGCTTATCCTGTCTGACTCCAAAAAGGTACCTGGCCAATTGCCCACTGACACGGGAGAACTGAGTCCCCCACACTCACTGCTGGCCAGTGCAGTTCTCCAGTCCACTGCTCCCCTGCACCACCATGTCTCCCCATTGAGACCTTTAGGCTTGCCAGCCACCTGCTTCCACAGCGACCATACGTCTCTGGATTCCAGTGGTGCTTCTCCCACAGTAGGACTGGCTCCAGTGAAAGTACCTCTGGCTACCACCTTCTGTTTAAGTTTTTCTTTTCTTTTTTTTTTTTTTAATTCTCTCTGTGGGCTTCGATTCCTACTTTAGTTTCTTCCTGGGTCGAGGGGACCCATTTATTTCCTTCTGGTCTTCTCCAGAATGCTCTATTCCAGCATTTGGGCTGTTTTTCTCAGAGAGGCTATTTACTCTGCTGCTTACTGTTCTGCCATCTTCCCAGAATTTTCTGAATTTATAAATTTTATGAATGAAATATTTAAAGAAGTAAATGTCCTCAGAGATCTTCTAACCAAAGAGCTTGCATATAAATGAACTTCCTTACTCATTTCCTGTTCCATTACCTAAAGCAGACATAATTAACCAATCAGTTCTTTCCTGATAGGGTTGCCTAAGACCCTGTTGTACTTCTCAATCCAAAGTTCTAGGCAACCTCTATCAAGGAGCAAATTCAATCACTTCCAAGAACTGAAGCATAGAGGGGTGAAAAGACTTTGCTAAGGTCTCAAGTGAGTCACTGGTGCTCCTGAAACATAATCTTAAATATTGGGTTTGATTTGGTTTACTTCTTGAGCCACACAACGTATGTCTTAAATTCAGAAAATCAAGTAATGTGAGTTTGTTTTCTGTGTAAATTTGTTTTGTTTTTCAACAAATTCCCTCCTTTGTTAAAAATGTCTTTACATATTAAATAATCCTGATTAACTATGTTTTTTGAATAAAGAATTTATTAATTAACCCAGTAAAAATGACTTACATGCTCCTGGCTGCTTGCCACTCTAAATATAATTATGTTTTAGCAATAATCTTTTCTTACCAAATATGCCTCCATCTCATTGAAGAAACTATAATTACTATTAAACAGGAAATTATTTTTCATTTAGAGTGATTTAAAGGATCAGCCAATGAGCTCACAATACTCTCTCTTACAGTGGCATGATGACAGGAAGAAGCTCTACAGTTAGTTCATAACAGTGTTAATCAAACTTAGCTTTAGTTTTTCCCTTTGCTTCAATCAAGCTTCCACAGAATCTTGGAATGTTAGAGCCAATGGAGCCTTACAATTCATGTGATTAAACAGTTATAAGGAAATATGAAGAGAGTTCTAAAAATGATTTGACTAGGTTCATACGAGTATGGATCAGATCTCACAATTCTAAGCTGTTTCTAATTCAGCACCCCACAAGCCTAAGATAAAAATGAAGAATTCTATCTAGGAAACAATCCAAAGCACACTGAATTCTCTAATCAATGCTTCTTAAACTGTATTAGCATACAGAAAGCACTGTCTTAGTTATTTTCCTCATTGCTGAGACTTTGAGTGTGGATGCTCAAAGTTAAAGGAGAAAAGGTTTATTTAGTTCATAGTTTCTAGAGGTTTCAGTTCGTAGTTGGCTGGCTCCAAGGCAAGTTGGCATAGCAGAGGACAAACAGTTCATGGCAGGCAGAAGCCAACAAGGTAACAACCAGCGAAGTGGTAAAGCATCAAGTGACAAGCAAAAATTTTCTTTCTGACTCTTCTTTCTATCCAGGCTCCCCACCCCCATAGGCTGAGTAGCACTCACACCCAGGGCAGGACCCCCTTAATCCTAGCATCGTACCGTGAATTGATCCCAGCATCACACACCCTAGATCCAGCCTCCTTTGAAAAGCCCCACTTATGACTATATGAGGAAGCACTGGGGGAACACCTAGATATAAGCCACAATGCTCACACACCAAAATAAATAAACAAACAAATAAGTAAACAAACAAAATATTGCAGGGATACTTCAGTTTATCGACTTAATTCCTTCCACAATTCTAGCTGCAAACTGAATTGGTTGCAAACCAAATCAAATTTCCCCATAAGGTCAACAATGAACCTAACCATTGAATTTGATCAATTCCAAACCAATTTGGTTTGCAACTAGAATCATGGAAAGAATTAAGTTCATGAACCTAGATACCATGTATTAACCATTAGGGCATCTTGTTAAAATACAGATTCTTATGATGTAATCCTCAGGGGCAGCCCAAGATGCTTCATTTCTAACAGTTCTCAGGTGAAACTGATGATAGAAACCCAGGACCCTGGGATCACTTTAATCATAAGACATGCATCTGGTTCTAGTTTGGATCACTAACAAGTCACATATGATCACTGTCAAGCAAATTGTATGGAATGAAGATAGTATATGAAGTAATGGTTTATTGGAAGAATCTAACTGAGTTGGACTTGACAGGGTACAGAAGGATGAAAACTCATTTTCTCTGTTGCTATCTTCAAATCTCTGCTTCTCTACCCCAGGTTAATATCTATGGCAGGTTTCATGGCTTTTCCAGAGGCATTCAACTATTAATAATCTCATTTCATTTTATTTTTATCAGTACTGGGGATCGAACTCACGACCATGTGCTTGCAAGGCAGGTGCTTGTGCCGCTGAGCTAAATCCCCAGCCCCATAATCTCATTTTATGGTATGAAAACATGCAATGGGTCATGGTTTATGTCAGTGGTTCTTAAGCCTCATGAAATATGGACTTGACCAAATCTAGCATTTGTGATTGGTTCATTGTCTAATGCTTGGATTGGTGGTGTGAGTGCTACACCCACATAAGGGTGGAGCCCACATACTATATAATGGCAGGAAGAAGGTGTGTCTCTCTCTTGCCAGTTTCCACCTTGCTGTTTGCAGCCAGCGATGAATGGCTGCCCTGCCATGCCACCCTGCCACTTGGAGCCAGTTATGTATGGACTGAAACCTCCAAGAACTATAAGGAAAAAAACCTTCCCTTCCCTAACTTTGGGCATCAGGTATTTTGTCTCAGCAAAGAGTGAACAGTAACTAAGACACAATGTAATACAATATTAAAACTTCAGTTTACATTCAGATGAAGCATTTCTCCCCAGTGCCTTAAACCAGCCCAAATTAGAAATCAGGAGTGACCTGTTCTCTTGCTCTGCAGCTTCTTTTAACCTCTCTCTTCTTCCCCTATTCCCATAGACCTGGGCAGAAAATGATGAACTTACTAAAGGAAGCAAAAGGGTCCTACTGAACTGATAACATAAAATTCCTGAATTGGTTCTTTCCCTGTATGGAAGTTTTATGAGTTTACTCAATACTTTGCTATAAAGTGAATTCAAAGTCAGCTTGAACTGCATAGTGAGACTGTCTCAGAAAGACAAAAATAAAATAAAATAAAAATAAAAACTTTTCTGTCTAATCAGAAGGAGGGGCTTATAATAGTACCTTATTTCTTTAGTTATATTGTTTCACTGATCAGTTAATGTGGCTCCTTCCAGCTTGTTCTAGTGGTGTAGCCCATAGTGCCACTTTTCTAAGAGATTACAAAGTAGTTACCAATACTAATGGGGCAACCACATTCTTGGTTCACAGTTCACTCTGTATGTTTTGCTGTGTGTGATGGCCCCACCATCTTCTCAGCTTTAGGCTTATCCATTACATCAGGTTCTTTGCCCTCAAAAGATCAGGAGAGGGCTGGGGATTTAGCTCAGTGGCTTATGCACCTGCCTGGCAAGCACAAGGTCGTTTGATCCCCGGTACAAAAAAAAAAAAAAAAATCAGGAGAATGGGTCAAGTCTGTCTATGACATTTCTGTCATGATTTAAGAGATGCCATTGTAATCTTTGTTGTTTTAATCTCACAAAGAATTGCATCATATTTACTTTTCTGTTGCTGAGATGGAATACCCAACACCCAAAGATAAAGGAGAAAAAGTTTATTTCAGCTCACCATTTGTGAAGATTTCAGTCCATAGTTTTCTGGCTCCAAGGCAGGGTGGCATGGCAGAGCAGCATCACAAAGGAGAAAGAGTCCATGGCAGAGCAAGCAGGCAACAGCCTTTCCGTTTTATGCTGTTCAGACTACAAGCCTTTTGTGTGGTGTCACCCAGATCCGATGTGAGCATTCTCATAATCCACACCCAAAATTACGATAATTCCAATCAGAGAACTAATTTAGTACCACACACTCTTGATCCCAGTGTCACACACCCTAGACCAGCCAGCTCCAAAAGCCTATGAGTGCATGAGACTTTGGGGGGACAACCAGATACAACCAAAACAAACTATGCAGTATACAGTGATGATCTTTGCAATTTAAATTTCTGGAGACGTATATTTGAAGTTCAAATATGGACTTTAAAGTACATGAAGTCTTTATATTTCTAATAAATGAATATTGACCTTACCAGAATAATGATTTGCACAAGGCATTGAAGGTTTCTTTCAATTCACTTCATAACAGTCCTTGAGCACTTAAAATTTCCAGACTCTCTGAAGAGTTAATACACTAAAATTGCTATGAATTCAAGACAAACTACTACTAAAATTCTGATAGATGCCATTTTGCCCACAGAAAAGCAACATATCATATAGAACATTAATTCTGTGGTTTTGAATCTTGAGTTTGTTTATTGGTGGAACTGAATCACACTTCCAGAAGTGATATGGCTGGATATGTCACATGGTGGCTCTGATTCTAACCATGTAATGATCAGGTGAGTTGATACTTATGGTCATCTCTTCAAAGTCAGTTCAACATAATAGTATTTCTTCAATGGATATAAAGCACTTGGCAAGGATGTTAAAACTGTAACTCTCTATTGTAATGAGAAGTTTCTTGCACTAAAAATTATTTCACACTCACAGATTCAAATACAATGAAAATAATTATGGAACCTGATTACTGATTTTGCTTTGGATGGTTAAAGGGATTTTATTAGACAACCTAGTATTACTACTTGTCTTGCTCAGAGCCCCCCTTCTAAAAATATATTTATATTGCTTTCTTGAGGCATGTGGGATTCCACCAATTTGCTCAAAGTTGACTGAAAATTGACAGCATAATTTGAGCCTGCAGCAGCCACTGGTAAGCTGGACAGTACCCTAGGTAATGGTTTAGTATAATAATTACAGTGGTTCATCTTTATTTCAATTGGATTCTTCCCTATGGATAACCAACCAGCCACTGGTAAGCTGGACAGTACCCTAGGTAATGGTTTAGTATAATAATTACAGTGGTTCATCTTTATTTCAATTGGATTCTTCCCTATGGATAACCAACATACTTTTAAAGGATAAAAACCTGATCTTTCAGCCACTGCTTATTCAAAAGCTGAAAGGAATGTGTGTGTGAGGAGTGGGGGTGCCCATAAGAGACAGTTTCCACATATAGCTATGCAGGATAAATTACACAAAACAAAATGGTCCCGACACCTGGGAGTTTATTGCCAAGCATAATACAGAAACCTAACAAAGAAGCATCTGTATGGATCTAAAACTTACTATTTCTGTTTTTATACAGATGGTATTTATTCCAGGGATTGAACCAGGGTCTTTTCATCAGCCTTTTTAAAAATAGCTTTTGAGACAAAAATCTAAGTCACTAAGTTGCCCAAGCTAGACTTGAACTTGTAATCCTTCTTCCTCTCAGCTTTATTTCTGCTCTGTGACCCATCTAGAAATGGACTCTAAGGAAATATTGAAGTGCCATGAGCTCTGTTATGGTTATGACTAGATGTGCCCCTTAAATCTCCTGGCTCATAGATGGGGTTTTTGGAATGTGATTGTGAAGGGCACAATACTCATTTAACTCATAGTTAAATGTGGTATTGGGCAGTGATTCCTGCTGGGTCACTGGGGACATGGCCCAGAGGGGTCTACTTCCCTTCCTCCTCCCTTTATCAATCTCTGCTTCCCTTGTTATGCCATGAGCTGTTTCTTCTTCTGCCAGGTCCCTCTATCATGCTGCCCTGTCTTGCAGCCAACCAGATAAGGACTGAAACCTCTACAATGGTGAACCAAAATAAACCTTTCCTCCTTTAAGTTGTGGGTGTCAGGTATTGCATCTGAGCAATGAGAAAGTAATTAAGACAAGGTGTGTATACGGGGTTATCAATAGCAGCAGTTTTCAGAAGGAAGGAAAAGGGAGGGAGAGAAGGAGGGAAGGGAGTAAGAAAACAGTTAAATCAATAAAACAGGAGAATAAGTAAATTTTTATAGTGAATTTTTACCTATATATTATTATAAAAGAAATCCATAATATATTTAGTGATAAAAGATTTATAGAGCAGTCTTACACATAACAGTTAATAAGGGTAAAAGCCATGTTAATAAAAATAATTCAGATGGTGGGAGATTTTGCTTTCTATTTATGTTTTTGTCTGTTTCTAATCTTTTTGTTATATACAGGCTAAGCATCTCCAATATGAAATTCCCACATTCCAAATACTCCAAATACCAAAATATTTGGCACACTGATACAACATCATGAATGAAAACTTCCACTTCTGACCTCATATGACAGATTATCATCAAACAGCAGGCACAGCAAAAGTACTGGATGAAATTTTCTTCAGACTATGTGTGTGAACTATATGGGAAACATTAATGTATTTCATATTTAGACCTGGATCCTATCCCAAAGATATCTCATCATGTATATGTAAATAATACAAAAGCCAAAATTCCAAAATCTGAAACACTTATGCTCTCCAGCATGTTAGATAAAGGATAAATCACCCTGTATTTATAATGAGAAATAAAAGATTATTTAAAAAACAAGGAGACTGGAATACAGCTTATGGAGAGTGCTTGCATAGCACTCATGAAGTCCCCACCACTGGCACAAAAAGGATGCTGTGAAATTAAAACCCCAGTGTTCTTTTTTGTGGGTGTGCCTTTTGTGAAGAACCTGAAATATGCTAGATTAGGTCATTCAATGGAAATATACTATTCAGCCACAGATAAAAAAATATCCTCAAATTATATTTTACTTAACCCAGTATGTCCAAAAAGCAATGCAATGTCATTGAGAGATTTACATTCCTTTTCTCTAAGACTGAAACATGCTATGTATTTTACACAACATATTGTAATCAGAGAAACCACACTTCAAGTGAAGAACAGCCACGGGGGCTCCAGGATGCGACAGTGCTGTTTTTGATCTTCCTGTGCCCCTACTCTATGCAATTGGTAGGTAACCAAAAAAGAGTCAATTTCAGGTTTTCAATAACTTCATACTCCATTTTTTAAAAAATTTCAAATGATCTTTTAAAAAAGAAAATAAGATAACACATGGTGAGGGATTAGCAGTAGTTATTTTTATGCATAAGAGTCCTCTTAACTCTCTGAGGTTTTAATTTCAAAAGTTGTTTGATTCTGCCCAAATGATTGTGTATCACCTGGATAATCTTTATTAGACTATTGTCTATTTTTTGGTTTGTTTTTTAAAGAAGGCAGTGTGTTATGGATGGCTTTTCCAGCAAAAACGCACCTCTCTCGCATGTCTGCTCTTGTTCTGGGTTGTTGACAGCAGTAGTCAAAGTCAGAATCTTCCCTAGATACAACTGGTCCTGGTTCCAGGAAGCAGTGGTAGAGGGACAACAATCAAAGGTCACCTACTGAACTGCTGGAGAATGACTGGAATTATCATTATGGCTCCTGGGTAATCAAGATGCCATATCTTAAAAGTCTGACTCAGTCTACAAAAGGACCGACAGGGCACTCGCAGAGCTTGGCAGTGGTTTCAGGTGAGCATGGATCTGGTTGTCTCTTGACTTCTGTGTCCTTCACTAAAGATCAAGATATACAACCTATTGCAAATGCTTGACTTTTATATAAAAAATGTTTGTAGCAATACACAATAACAGAAAAAAGCACACGCATCCAAAGCACAAAGCTCAATTGATCTTCATAAATTAAATCTCCTCATGAAAGCGTCACAGAGACCTCAAGGACCCCTAGTAGAGCCACTGCCGGTCCTGCCATCCGTACCAGCTTCCTCTTGCTAGGCAGCCATTAGCACAGACCAAGCAGGTTAAAACAATGCAGTGTGATCACCTGGGATTCCAAGGGTCAGGAGTCTGGGTGTGACTCCAGCCCTCTGCTCAGGCCTCCCAAAGTAGCCCTCAAACTGTCCTCCAAAGCTTTGCATTCTCAATGAGGACCTGAGCTTTTTCAAGTGACAGGTAGAATTTAGGTCCTTGTAGCTGTATAACCGAGTCTCCTTCCTCGCCACTATGGACTCGGGACTGCTCTTAGCCCCTAAATGCTACCTATAGTCTCCTGCCTTGCAGCCCAGAGTCAAGGCACAGCTGCTGTTTCCTTCCAGGCCAGAAGGAGCTTGTCTGTCTAGTCTCTTTAATCTCTGATCTCTAACTGCTCATTCAAGAATTTACTCAGAGAGGAGCCAGGTGCAGTGGCATAGACCTATAATCCCAACACTTGGGAGGCTGAGGCAGGAGGATCACCATGAGTTTAAGGCCAGTGTGGGCTATGTGGTGAGTTCAAGGCTAGCATAAACTACAAAACAAGACCTTGTTTCAGGAAACAAATAACAACAACAATTTTTTTTTTGGTACCGGGGATCGAACTCACGACCTCGCACTTGCAAGGCAGGTACTTATGCCACTAAGCTAAATCCCCAGCCCCTACAACAACAACAACAACAGCAACAACAAAAGGAATTTACCTGATTAGGTTAGGCCCTCCTTGGGAAATGATTGTACCACAGAGTAACAATAAGGAGCTGAGATCACATACCCACTTTACAATTTTGCCTACTGCAACATCCTTTAAGGTTATCCAATACCTGATAGATATCTCCCATCCAAGTACTAACCAGACCCGACCCTACTTAGCTTCCAAGATCAGGCAAGATCGGGTGCGTTCAGGGTGGCATGGTCATAGACTGAATACTTGATGTCTAACACAGTATTTCTACCTATCTTCAAACCTTACCACATAGTATGCCTCTTGTGTCTGGTTGGTTGGTTGAATATTGTTTTGTATATAGTTACAGGTGATTTATTTGCATGGTTACATAGTACGCCATTGTGTGACTATTCCATAAAACATTACAATTTGCTTACTCACTTAAAGATTGATGGATATTTGGGCAGTTCCTACTTGAAAGCTACTATTAACAGTATTGCTATGGGTGTTCTAGAAAATGCCTTTTGGTGAACACAAAAATGCATCGTCATTGCGTATATATTGAATAGACTCAAGGGTCATAAAATGTACAGAGATTCAGCTTTAGAAATGTTACTAGTTTTCCAAAACAGTTTTTCCAAGCTGTGTACCTCCCCTGGAACAGCCTGTAATGCTGTGTTCAGGGTTGTAAAGTATAAGCACCATAAGAAATTTAGACTAGGATGTGGGATATATTAATGACTAAGCAAAAGTTAATAGTTTCAATAGAAATTAAAAATAGTTAGTGTTACTTTCTCCTATAAAAAATCTTTGAGGATGTACAAGCCATGATAAAAATGCAGTGAATATTTAAATTTTTAAAAATTTACTAAAGTGAAAGACACATTATCATTAATCCCTCTCAGTATACTCCCTCTCCCTTAGCACCCATGTAGCCCACCATTCCTGTCACTTTATGAAGCAATTCTAGTAAGAATCTCTGATGTCTTTAGTTGTGTTGCTGTGGCTGCCTCCTTGAGCTCTACTGATTCAGAACATTTACCTATTGTGATCATTTTGGCTTCAGCAAAGAGCCAGAAATCACATGGTGCCAGGTCTGGATTATTCAAGTTGGATTTTTTTTTAACCAGTCAGCCTTTCTGTTGGATGGCACTTGCCAATAGTTATTATTTTATTTTGAATCACACCTTGTAAAGACAGTCATGAAAGAAGACTTGCAGAACTGCTTCAGACAGGGGCAAGAATGATGACATAATGTGTGCAAAGCAAGGCGAGCCTTTGGAGGGAGATTAACGGAAATGTGTATTTTACTGTAATATTTTTAAAAAATTTAAACATGCACCGTATATTTTGATCTCATCTTGTCTGTTCCTACTGAATAGTTGTTACGGTTTATAGATTGTATCAATTGGAGAAGGTCAGAAGAAGTTTAACCGATTCAGCAAGGGGCCAGGGTTCTTAGTAACATCCTTAGCCTGTGCAAGAGGAGGGTACCGAGATGGTGCCAGTGCTACACCCACCCCAGGGGAGCAGCCTGAATACAATAAAGGGCAAATGAAGAGGGACTGTTTGCTGCTTCTTCAGAGGAGTGCCAGTCTTCAACTTCAGCTTCGATGTTATCTCCTGGCTTCTGGCACAGACTGTCTGGCGTCTGCCTGGGACTCTTCAGCCTTCTGTCATAGATTCTTCAGTGTCTCCTCATAGGCCCACTGGCCTCGTGATACCAACTTGCACAGGACACTAAAGTAAGATCCAGCCCTTGGGCTGGACCCTTCAGCCTCCAGCGTGCAGACACCCTCTGCACACTCCCTCATTCAACTTTGTGGCTCACCATTGTAAGCCTGTCTTGTAATTTCTTATAATTTGTATATCTTGTGTTTTATCTGTTTCTATAGTAAACCCTAACTGATATAGTAGCCAATATATATTAAACACCCCAAAGAGCATGTCTATGCTGGGTACCCCTCCCAATCCAAACCAGCTTCAGACTTGCATTTCTTT
Organism: Hydrochoerus hydrochaeris; assembly: GCA_004027455.1. Lineage (NCBI taxonomy): Eukaryota > Metazoa > Chordata > Mammalia > Rodentia > Hydrochaeridae > Hydrochoerus > Hydrochoerus hydrochaeris. The sequence continues at coordinate 180,801 of PVLA01000698.1, forward strand.
TTTCTTGGTCTTCACATCAAGAAAAACACTAAGAGGACACGAAAGACTTTCCCGTGCTTGTGTCTGAAATTAGTCTGTGAAGTCCTCACTAAGAAGGTAGTGTCTTTAAATTCAACCGGGTGGCAAGACCAAAGTGAAGTGTCATGGTGCTTGTGCCTACAGCAGTGTCTTCTAAAGAATTCTGGCTTTGTCTCTGCAAGGCAAAGTATAGACAGACAAGTCACTTGCTGGGATTACCCAACTGTAAGAAACATCTTGTGTTACAGCACTGCCCAGGGAAAGATTTTGTCTAATTTTCAGAGGAACAGCAGTGAGAAAATGCTAATCTGTACTTGGTTAACAAGCTAACGGTTTAGGCTTGTTAATCAGTCTTTCCAATTGTCAGGTATTATTGCTAACAGGAGTGATGAGTTGCTGGCTTCAGCTGCTTGACGCAGGGTTTTGGAAAGCCATGTCCAAATGAAGAGAAGCACTGTAGTAATCAGGAATTCCACAACACTGTAAATCACAGTCCTTGCCTAGATTCAAAGCTCTTTAGAAGTTGGTCTGATTTTAATCAGAGGGTCACTTAGCCTTACTTCAGTTCCTTATTTGCAAAATAGAGGAAATGATGGCATATCTGCCATATAAGATATTAATCATCCACTGATTTAACAAATATTCATTTTCTACTCTGTGTTAGACATGGTGCCAGGCAATGAACAGCTATTTATTAAGTATTAATCACATATCAGCTATTATTGCTGTTAACACTTAATTATTTGCGTACTGACCATCAAATTTGTGGGAAAATATTTGTAAAATTTGGAATCTTATGCTGACGCCCCATTTAAAGGTCACATTTACCTACATGGATAATGAGATACCCACAGTCTATCACAGTGTGCTTACAGCTCCTCAGCCAAAAGCTGCAAGTATTGTCCTCAGAGAATGGGAACTAGTTGTATTATCAGCTTAAATGCTCCATAAGTAAAAAGGCAAACATGTTTCATTTCTAAGTCACAGGGACAATTTGGGAGGATTAAGTTTCATTTGATTCTATGCCTCACATTTGCCTGCCCATTCATTAAAACATTGGGGAGCAGATCCCTAGACATGTCTGGAGGGAGGCAGATTTATGGCAGAGATTATGCTTCCTCGGTCTCCACTCCCCGTTGCAGCTCCAGTGGAATTATCCCTGTGGAATTATCTTAGGAAAGCATTTCCAAAATTCTTTTCCCTTCAATAGTGAGGTCCTAAATTTGCTTTCAGCTTTGGTCATGTGGTTAAGGGTCAAATATTAACAAAGGAACAAAGCGGTCACAAAAGCAAGAGAATAATACTGAAGAGAACCTTCATCTCTGGAGCAGTTACTTTCAAATCCTGGCCGGGGAGTGGCTGGTTCAGGGTTGCCACATAGAATACTGGGTACTCAGTTAGATTTGAATTTGAGAAAAACAAAAAAAAAATTAAACAGAAATATATATCAACTCTGCATATGGTACATCTTTATAAATGTAGTCTACATATGGGATAAATTTATATTCAAATTTCAGATAAGTAGGTGTCCTGTGTTTTGGTTTGCTCAGCCTGGCAGTCCTACTCTGTTGTTTGTGTGACCTAGGAGGAGAGGTTCCACAAATTCTCTGTACTCTTCATAAAATGGTCGCAATAATTATTTTTATTGTTCAAGAAATACAATGTCTGGTCAGCATTCCTCCCAGAAACAAGAGGACAGCACTTCCTCATCCTTCTGAAGTGAACGGATGCCTGTGATTTGCTCAGCTAAGGAAAGGTGAAATGGCACACGTCATTACTGGTGGAAGAGTTCCCCTTGCCCACCAGATCCAAAGACTAAGGAGTGTGAGGAAGACAGTAACAATGTGGTCCAAACACCATGATCTGGGAGTTCGTTGCTGTAGCATAATTTAGCCCACCCTGAGAGAGCAGTTTTGAGAGACTGCATGAGTGAATTAACACCAAGGGTTTGCAGCATGCATGCTATTAAATGACAAGTTTGCAGTGGTACTAAAAAGCCCTGAGAAAGGCCTTGCTTGCTGTCTGTATAAGTTGACTCAGCCATAACAAAACACCACAGATTTCAGTATGAAAGCAACAGACATTTATTTTTTCACAGTTCAGCAGCCAAAAGCCTGATAGCAAGGTACCAGCACCATGGGGTTCTGGTGAGGACTCTTGCCCTGGCTTGTAGATGGTTGTCTTTCTGCTGTGTGCTCATTTGCTTCTTCCTCAGTGTCTGTGGTGTACGAGGAAAAAGAAAGTGATGGCCCCCTTCCTCTTTGGAAGAGGCCACCAACACTACTGGATTAGTATCACACCATTATGAGCTCATATAACCTTAAAAAGCTCTTTCTCCACAACATATTAACTTTGAGAACTAGGACTTCAACATATGCATCTTAGAGGAACACAGCTTAGTTCATAGCACATACACATTTTGGTTACTAACATTTATTGTTCAGTTTTCCTTCTGCAGACCTAAGCAATCACATTCATCTTTTTCCACATTGCTTGTTAACAAACTCATGAATGGAGAAACACTAAACTCAGGTAATTTCTTTAATCACTAGACAGAATTTTTGTGTCTAAAACACTCCTGACAATGAGCCCATTGGAACTGCGGCTTGGGTTGGAACAGAGCAGAGAACTCGATTGCACATGATGGGCTAAGCAACTGCAGAAGCCAGCCATGTGCACCATAATTCAGAAAGGGCAGAGCCGCTAGATCCAAGTGGGAAAGCACAGGCAGTTAATGAGAATCAGATGCAGTGTAATTCTGACCACAGTGCACATCTTGATCTCTGGGCATAGGGAATTACATCCATAAATGGACCAGACTTGATTTTACGTAGCACTTTCATCCCCCAAAGAATCCCAAAAGCATTGAGAAAGCACACTCTTGTTACTGGTAGCTCAGTGATATGGACGTCAAACAGGAAAATGTATGTTCATAACGCAGACTCAAAGCCTTCATTAGAAGCCACACCATCCGTGCAGGCTAGCTTGACGGGATACAAGATGACCCTTTACTGATATGGAAACTATGCCTTGCCCCCCTTTCTGAAGAAAAAGTGCTCATAAAAGAAATTCAAATGTCCTCTAAAGAAGCTTTCAAACTTTGACCATGAACCACTGTAAAACAAATGAACAAACCAACCCCAAAACCCCACCACATATAGAAGTCACTACACCTAAGTATAGATATGCCCCTATATTTTGCCTACAACAGAAAAAAAGCTTGGAAAACCTGTGCCACATACAGTATATTCTGATTTAAACTTCTGCATCATTATTTTTAAAAAACTGATCATTACTTAATCATAATTATTCATCTTACAATCCATTTTTTGAAGAATTTTCTCAAATTCCTTTTGGTAAAGAACAGTGAAAAGGAGTAGCACACCTCAAAACTGAGACACTCCAATTATACAACAACAGATGGCCCTGAGGTAGTCACTTCACCTATTTATGTAATGAGTCTGGAATTCTTCCAGTTCTAACTTGCTGAAGTTTTAACGTATGCCGTGCGTATGTAGACAATGCAAAACCATCTTTTTGCATTGCTGAAACCATCTTGATGTGATGAGGGCATTTCAGAGTTCCTTCTTAAGAGTCAGGGGTCCAAGTTGGGGAGGAAATTCATTTTCATCCAGCACTAAACATAGCTTTGGATCACCTCTGTATTAAGCAGCACTTTTTTTCATTATATGTAACAGAACCCACTTTAGCCAAACACATGACAAGTCAAAAAGACTGAACAGCCCAGTGCTGTATAGGACTCTGGTGACCTAGATGATCCCCATAGGAACATGTTTACCTGCATCTCTGGATCGCACTGTCCTCTGTGCTAACTCTACTCTCTGCTCTAATAGATGGTCTCCTCATTGCATCCAGAGAGGGTGCCCAACAGCAGTACTGGACTTAATTCTTCCAGCCTAGCAAATTCTTTCATATGTATGTGTTTTCTCTCTCAATCTGCTTTTCTATGCAAGATAGAGCAAGCATTCATGACTTCAGCAGTTGAGCCAGTTACTTGAGCACACTATACATTAGTTAATCCAAGGTGACCTATTTATTTAAATTTTGTTTGCAAAGGCTGTAGCACAACCTTGAATGCAATTCCAACTTTAAAACTGTGGGCATCAAGTTAGGGACATGATTTCTGAAAGGCCCCTATGAGAGTTTTACTTACACATACAATCAGAATTTCATGGCACATTAATTTTCCACTTTGAGGCTAGAAGAATCCCTTGCCACAACTTTGAAATATGAGGGAGAAAATGCCAGGACTTCTCTCAATTATAAGTACTTTAAGACTGAATGGGAGGTAGGGATTTGGTGGTATATCTGGTTTGAGGTTGGTACCAGCCATCTTTTTTGTCATTGACTTAAAATTCTTGCCTCTTACATTTGCAAACAGTACCTTGGCTTTTGTTCTGTGAAATAATGTCATTCTCAGGTTGGTGTAGTTTGTTTGGTCTGAATCCATCACCGTGCCCCAGGGGAAGGCAGACAACTTAGACCTGGACAAGTAGAAGGAAGCACATCCCTGATCACAGTGAGTCATGGGTGTGTGACTGGCTGGGAAAACAAGCCCAGAGCATTTGGCAGAACAGTCAGCAAGGGACCAAGCTAATCACATAGCCAAGGTCTAGAATCAACCTAAGGGTCCATCAATGGTAATGAATTGATGTTAAAATATGGTATGCATATCCAATGGAATACTACTTAGCCTTTAAAAAGCAGGAAATCTTATCATTTGCAAATGTATGGATTAACTTAGAAGATATTATACAGAGTAACTTAACCCAGAAAAATAGAAACAAATACTATACAATCTCACCCATAGGTAGAATGTAAAAACTTCAAATTCATGAAGTAGAGAGAAGAATTTTGTAGGAATTTGGCATGAATGGGGTACAAACTTATGATTACTACAAATAGAAGATCACAGGGCAAGGTAAGTGCAGTTAATCACGTTGTATATTTTAACTAAAAGAAGTTCTTAAATGTTCTCACCAAAGAAATGATACATTTTTTAGATGACAGATATGCCAATTAGCTTTATTTGATCATTCTGCAATGTATATACATAAATTGTGTATCACACTGTATCCTATAGATATATAGTTATTGCTGAGTTTTTAAAATCTCTAGGTGTAGAGTTTGGGCACCTGTTTTTTGTTTTTGTTTTGTGGCAGCAGTAATTGAACCCAGGGCCTTACACTGAGCTACATCTCATACCGTTTTTATTTTTCTATTTTGAGATAGAGTCTTGCTGAGTCATTACATAGCTCAGTTTGAACATGTATGTCATCTTCCTGCCTGAGGCACCTGTGTTTCCAACAGCCTTCCCAAGGAGACAGTTTATGGACCTGCTGGAACCACCACTTGATGGTGGGAGAGAAGATGAATTAAACTGAAAGCAAACAGACCAGCTAGAGAGTGAGAGGTAAGGACAGCAAGAACCAGGTTCCCAGGCTTAACCAGGCATAAAAACAGCCTTTAAACATAACTGGGTCCAAATCCTTCGAACCCCTGAATGTTACCTTACCTGACGTAAATGACATTGCAGGTATGTTTAGATTAAGGCTTTTTTTTTTTTATTTGGTGGTGCTGGGGCTCATATCCAACATCTTGTGCATACAAACCAAGTTCTATTCCACTGAGCTACATCCCCAGCCAAAGAAATGATAATGAGTTGGAGATTTTCCTGGATTACCTGAGACTCCTCTTAAGAGCGACACAGAAGGAAATGTAACTGCAGAAGAGGAAGAAGACCACACAGATGTGGAAGCAGGAGAGAAAGGTGACGTGGAACAAATAAGAAGCACAAGCCAAAGAATGCCACAAGCCCCCAGAAACAGAAAAGACAGATTTTTCTTTGGAGCCTCTAGAGGAATTTGACCTTCCAATGCCTTGGTTTTAGGTCCATAAAATTCATTTGTGTTTCTGACCTGTACAGTCATCAAAAGATAAATTTGTTTTGTGTTAAACAGCTAAGTTTGTGGGATTTCTTTTTTGGAGCAATAGGAAGCTAAGTCAGAAAGAAAAACAAGGAACTAATATGCAGTTGTAAAAACAATAGGATTTACTAATTGATAGGATACACAAAATTGGAAAGACAGAGAAATCGGTATTAGGGAGAATCAAGAATTTCCAGATTGGACACATTGTGCCAGGTAAAGGAGGCAGGAAGGAACTGAAAGAGTCATTTAGACAATCGGTTGTGTGGTGTGCATGGAATGGTAGCCAGCAGACACTTGGGTATGCTGCTCTGACGTTCTGGTGCTAGTATTTGCAAACAAGATAAAATGAAATATTGTGTGCCTGGTAGTTATAGGAACTAAAGAAGATAATATACATGGAAACCTGGCCTGGGAAGGTATCCAACAAGTGCTAACAATAAACAGATTCACCCTGCTATAGCTCTTGATCTGGTACTTGTAGACAGGCAAAATGTGTCATGAGACTTTGCCTCTTACCCCCAACTCTTCCCCATCCATTTGACAGAATGCAAAATATTAACTGGAGCTGTTACTAAAATGATCACTGATGCCAGCTTATGCTAAAGTGGAACATGGATCCAGTTACTGGTGAAAAATGTCTTTATTAGCATAGAAGACACAGGATCAGTCAGTGGATCAATATCTTTTAATTGAGTGAAGCATCATTAACTGGCTCGGCTAGCGTTTATCGTTTCCTTTTTTTTTTTTTTAAAGAGAAATAGTTTAGAAAACAGAGGAAGAGTTTAACAAGATTTCCCAAGGGCAAACTTAAACTGCTTGGCAAAACAAACTATTAATCAACTTCAAACATTTGAGAATCACCAAGCTTGGTTCCAAGGGATTATGGGAATTGCAAACCATTTTGAACTCTATTAAACAAGTTTTCAAGACAGAGAAGACAAAGGAATCATTTTATTGTCTGGTTCTATTTCCTAGAAATAATGGAACTCTTTCCTGTCAAATATTTCATCTTTCCTACTTTCCCCTGATTCTTGTTGGTTTTTATCTAATAAGGAGTTGGAACCATGAGGATTTAGTGGATCTTTTCTTCCAGAGATGCTCATCCACCACCTGACTTTGTCAGGACAAGCAAAAGCCCAGGGCTAAACCTCAACACCACACCCACCCTGTTCCCATTCATACAAAACCTAACCATCTTCATCCACTCTTCTCTCCTTGCACCTTTGAAATTCTAGTCCTGGCTGCATCTCCTATCACTTGGGCCAGAGAGATCTGCCCAGAGCAAAGGGAAGAAGCCCCTGGGATCAAAGCCAATGCGATCCAAACTTGCAGGGCCTCTTAACACTTTTGTGACCTTCCTGAACCTCACTGTCTCATCTACAGAAACAGATAATAACAGTACCTGCCTCCTAGGTTTGAGGTGAGGATTAAATAAAAGTAGACTGTTTCTTACCATACTTGAAAATACCAGTAACTCAATAACTATTAGATGCAGTTAGTATTACAGACATGGTCTGTCTACCAGTTAGCCAGTTGGGTGGGAAATTCTCATAGTAGTTATTATAAACACATACATGTTTATTGAACAACATTCACCTGTTTATCTTAATAAAATGAAAAGCAGCTTTTCCTCATAAGTTTTGAGCCAAGTGCATTGAGGAGAAAATGTACATAAGTTAAGTGTTTCTCACTCATGAATTGTGAACCAGAGATAAGAGAGGTGCATAAATATGAATTGATGGATAATTTCATAATACTTACCTAAAGAACTTAACAAACTCCATATTCCTACCAACTTTCCCCCCGCTGACTTACTCCCCAGTGAGCCAGCAATTTTCAAAAGATGTTTAAAGGAAATAAAAACTGCCTAAATAATTTTTAAAGAAATAAAAGCCAACAATAACAGAGTAGGCAATTAAGTGTTGAGAAGGACACTGTCCTGGAATATGAAAAGAGAATTTAATCCTTAGCTGACCAAGTATAAAATAGTGACCAAGTCAGACAATAATGTCCCTGAAGCATGTCTCAAGACACAAATGTGTGTGCTGACATGTGAGCTCTTTTATCCAAGGAACTGTTCTACTCTCTTGAAATGTGCCCTAAGTTCTGTAATTCAAGAGCAGAGTCTCTCCTAACCATGTTTTTCCAGAAAAGCTCATTAATTTAACGTGAGGGAGCCTTCTCTACAGTAAGGAAAAGAGTATTTTTAAAATAGAACACTGTTTTCTTTCTTTAAAAGACCCAAGGCAGGCATTAAGATTCTCTGAGCACTGAAGAGATTATGATGGCCACTTCCCACACCCCTCCTTTCACTTCAAGATAAAATCAACCTTAAGATAAGCGAACAGAAGGCCAACTTTCTATGACTATGCCATCATTTTTATTTTCTTGAAATATCATATATTTAATTCTTTAGGTATGCATGTGTGTGCTTGCGTGCAAGTGTGTGTGCACATAGGAGCATGTGTGTGTGTGCATGCGCGTGAAATTGCTAAGTACTTGTTTGGTCTGCCTTCCAGGACACGGAACTGTAAAGACAGAGGCACATCAAAGGAGTCTTGCAGGGAGTGACCTAGCAAAGGTGCAACACAGAGGCCTTGCAGATGCAAATCCCAAGTATTTGCCTTTGGACTATCCATTACCTTTGAGTATCCATTACCTCATACATACTGTCATATGGGGTGGAGAACAGGTAAACAGAAACACACCAACTGTTCCCTAAATAGGAAAGAAACAGTAGTACACACCTGTTTGCAACTGAACTATCACTGGTATTTAAAAGTACCAAAGCAGAGCACTACTGATTTCCTTAAGTAGATTGTCTGTCTGTCTCCCTATTTCTCTCTCTCTGTCTGTCTCTGTCTGTGTGCCTCTCTCTCTTTCTCTCAGTACTGAACAACATCCCTAGTCCTTTTAATTTTCATGCAGAATCTTGCTAAATTACCCAAGGTAATTTAGAATCCTTCTGCCTCAGACTTCCAGAGGGCTGGGTAAGGCACTCTTGAAAGTATTTACTTTTTCAAAACTTATACAGAATGTTCAGATTATAGAGAACTTTTTAAAACTCCACAAATTTGAATTTAACAGAAATGAAGCTAATGAGTGTTTGGCATCTTACATGAGGAGAGGAAAAATGAAAAAGAAATAAAGATGATTATATATAATGACCTAAGGAAAAAGGTAAAACTCATAAGATGTCAGTGAATTTGGAGGTTTTGGAGGGCAAAGTGTTCTTTGCAGAAGTATGCTTGATGCCTGCCAAGAAAAACTAATTTGTGGCAAATATAAAGGCTTTCAAGTGTTTTATGTCTTGTCACTATATTGAGGTAATTTAAAGGAAAAAAGTAGAGGCTGTCATTGAACACATCTAACTATTGTATACTCCTCATGGCTGTGGAAGTTATGAATTCCATGAAATGAAACTTCTGAATGTCAGTCACCATGTTAGGAAAGGATAAAATGATAGACAAGGCTCAAGCTGCACGGCGTTTGGGTAGGAGAAGGTTCCACTGAAGACATTCACTGGACAGTGAACTAGCACTGCGACACTATTTTAGCACACTCCGTGTGACTGGATTTATGATGTACTTCACAGATAGGACTAAGTTAGAACTCATGCAATATGTACTTCTTCTTCCTGAAATTACTGACAGAAATTTTGAAATTTTAAAACTGTCAATAATGTACCAGGATTTAAAACCCACATAACTCACACTCTATTTAGATGGATTATAGTCTGTTCCAGTTTGTCTACTTGTACTAGGTTTGAGGGCACAGTTATCCTGAAAATAGCAGGATAGAGTATGGTAATCATCCTTAATTTCCTATTAACCTAATCTGAAGCTCTGTATAGCTTACACTGTTTTACCATGACTGATCTTAATTGAATCTGGTTTGTTAGATTGCTGTTTTGTATTGACAGATTTTATTCAAAGCTGTTATGATTGATAGTATCAGGTCTGAGAGTATAAGCAACTGCACTGAAGATGACAAGATTCACTAGAATATCCACTCTGGTTTGATTATTACCTGCCTTTGAAGTTTTACACTGTCTACAATGTTTACTAACATTGTTATGTACTGCTATATTCAATTATACTGCTATAGTCAATTATGCCTGATGATATAGACAATTCTATTGAAGATAACAAGAGACATCACAGTAACCATTGTAGATCACCTTGTACTGTGGTTTTATATGACTTTTTAGTTTCATGTTTTTATAGGAATTTGTTTTGTTTTGTCTTTCCCTCTAATACAGAAAGGATAGAAATACATGTAGAGACTCATTATGCATAGCTGTTTATAGTCTCACTGTTTGAATGTCTACTTTGTGTGCTTTAATTTTGTAACTTGAACAACTATTTCTAAGAGGATAATATGTAATTTATCAACTAGTGATTTCTTACTGTTCATCTCTTTTTTGGAAATTCTGTATTATTTCTATCCTTTTCCTGTTTTTTTTTTCTCTTTAAATTAAAAAAAAAAAACTAACTAGCAGCGTGACATCGTACTGGGACAAGATAGTCTCATTCTGCCCACCATGGAGCTAGACTGCTAAACCCACTCAGCCTTGACTGTGTCCAGCTGCTTTTCATAGCTTGCCTGACTCAAGTCAATCTAACCACACTCAGCTGCAATCCTATTTTCCCACCTAAATGTATATGCTGTTTTTTTTAAAAAAAACATAGTTCAAGGACTTTCTACCTAGCAACAGATGATGACTAACCCAACCTAATGGAAGTCAGCCACACTCTCAAGCTTTTGTATGTCCTGCTTGCAAACGTATATAAACTAAGGCAAAAAGCCAACTTAAGCCAAAAAGCTGGCTTGCAGCTGGTGATTTGAAACTAGTTCCCACCAGCCTGCTGGCATAATAAACAGCTGCTTTCCAACTCTTTGGTGTGGAGCATCTTCCTTTCCATTCAGTACCAGTTCTGCAATATTACCACCAAAATTTGTTAACTGGGAAACAATAACAATAAAAACAACTTAGATTTCTCAAAATGTTTTCTTTATAACCCATTTAAAAATGGAAAGAGGGAGAAGGGGAGGAAAAGAGGTGAAAAAAGGAATTAGGTGCATTCTGTACATGTACAATTCCACACAAGAAATGCAAACATTATGTACTACAAACATGCACTAATTAATAAAACAATCTGAAAGAAAATGGGAATAGGTTCTTCAAAGATGTCATTGTCATGAAAGACAAAGACTGAGAAACTGATCAAAATTAAAGCAGATAATACCAAAATGTAACATGCAATCTTGGTTTGGACTCTGTAACTGTAGAAAAAATTTAAAGTCCTCATTGGATTGACTAACAAATGAACAGTAGACTGAATAAAAGTATTGTTTAACTGAAGTAGAATAACTGTAGGGTGGTTCTGTAAAATGACATTCATGGTCTTAAAAAATACATACTGAAGAATTCAAGGGTAATGCGGCACGATAAATGACACTCACAAGTGGAAAAACTACGTATAAAACAAATGAAAAAGCAAATGGAACGAAGTGTTAATTGATAAAGCTAGTTACAGGGTATATGGGAGTGTTTTGTACTATTCTTGTAATTTATCTTGACATTTGTAACTATTTGTGAACAAACATTTAAAAACTGTTTAAGTCTAAAATGTGAATCCCTGACAGCATAAAGGTACAGATGAAAAGCAGATACTCTCTGCAGCTGGGTATCATTAAAAATGATGTCCTGTTGTGAACAGATATTAAAAGTTTGATCAGCACTGATGGATTTCCATGGATTTGGACAATAAAATGAAACATTTTACATCTCAGTCTAGAATTTTATTATCATTCCTCTGAGAATGTGTATACTTGGTCAGATATTCTTTATTTTGGCTCCAGGTCATCTGCAACTTCAGGATGTGTTCTGAAGTCAGTTCGTCTCTTAGGCCATCCAAATATTGAAAGTGTCATTAATATATGAAGTAGAGCTGAATAGACTTTGTCTTGAAATTCCTCCTGTCTATTCTCACTTCTGCTCATCTTGAGGGAATTGTTCTTGAAGTCTGAAGTTCCTAATGAGCTCAGTCTCTTGATAGCCCAAACATAATTTTGACCTGATTTAAAATTTTTCTTGCTTAACAACGTGATATATGTGCTAACTGACACATAACTCAAGAAGTGAAGGATTCAAATACCAGCTGTGACTTGGGAATTTGGGAGAAATAATTTTATGCGGGCTCAGTTATAAATAGGAAAAAAATCTTATCTCAGAGGGGATGATGTAAGAAATAATTATCATTTGCAAAATCTCTCAAGGTCTTGAGATGAAAGAGGCTGTATGGGTATCAGACTGTCATTTTTATTACGGGCTCTTAACTTTTTTTTTTTGTACCAGGGCTTGAACTCACGACCTCATGCTTGCCAGGCAGGTGCTTACACCACCGAGCCAAATCTCCAGCCCAGAGCTCATAACTTTCTTTGGTAGTCCAATAGCACAGTTAGTTTAAAATGTTTTCTTAGAAACCTATGAGGTTAATTGCCTCATTTCACCAATTAAACAAATGAATTTACCTACCCTTGGCTACAAGTAAGGTTCCTATCAATATAGCAAGAATAAAGACATTTGGCTAGGGATGGTGACACACACCTGTAATCCAAGCACTCTGTGAGACAAACTGAAAGATGTAAGACTGGGCCCAGCCTAAGCAACTTATTTACATAGCAAGAACTTATTTCAAAATAAGAAACTGAAGAAAAGGGCTGGGGATATAGCTTAGTGTGAAGGCACTAGGTTCAATCCTTGAGAGAGAGAGGAAGGAGAAGGAGAAGGAGGAGAAGGAGGAGGAGAGAAAGAAGGAAGGAAGGAAGGAAGGAAGGAAGGAAGGAAGGAAGGAAGGAATAGAAAGAAAAGAAAAAAGAAATTCCTAGTCATATTACTCTTTCATTTTCACTGATAAATATACCTAAATATTGGTAACATGAAACTTTAGAGTCTAGTGAAGAAGAAACACAAGAGAGAATCACACAATATGTATTTCATTTTAAAGTAAAGGCAGAGATCTGACAGAACATATGCAAAAAGTAAAGGCAGAGATCTGACATTATAAAGAGGGAGCTGGATGGAAGATAACTTCTAATAGATTTTTCCACTTCTATTTGAACAGACAGTCATTACAGTCAAAGATTTCCTTCCAGGAAAAAATTTTTTTAATAACACAGTAACTCATCAAGAACAGTGCATTGGGACTACAGGAAGAGTTTAACCTCATGTTCTTTCATGTCTGTGGTTCTGGAGATCAACCTCAGGACATGGTAGGCAAGCACTCTGCCACTGAGCTGCATTGCTGGTCCTTTTAAGTTTTGTTTTGAGACAGGGTCTCAAATTTGCCATCCTACTGAGTTACCTAGAATGGAAATGACCCTGTGGTAGTAAGAGTAGAGTCAGCTTGATTAGCTTTGGGAAATGCTCCCGAGATTGGTGGAGGATACTGCTAGGTAAATCTGGATGGGTCTTGGAGCCGTGGCATTGGGGTCAGTGTCAGGTCTCTCTCCTCACTGGGCTGTTCCCCTGTGCTGCTACTCAGCTGCAATGAATGACGCAGTTTTGTTCCATCACACCTTTGTGCCATGATCTTCCTGCCTTGGAGCCTGCCAATAGTGAACCAAACTAAACCTCTCCCTCTCCTCCTCTTCCTCCTCCTCCTGCTCCTCTACGTTATGGGTGTCTCAGTGATTGAAAATACAAAGCTTTTCTGACCCAGGTCATAAACAGAGTTGGTTTGTATGGAAATAATCATAAAGTTATTATACCTAAAGTCTTCTAAATATCAGTTCTAGATAACCAGTCACAACTAGATGTTCATTGCCCCATTACCTGCTTGTCAAAAGAACACAAAAGTCCCCAGAGGTAAGGGTGAGCCCTACTATTTCTTGGCACTCATAGTCAGGGCCTAATAAGCACATGCTGAGTAAATGAGTGGACCGTTCAACGGATAAGAAAAAGGAATCCATCAATGTGTAGTAGATAAAGTTCTTACGAAAAAACATTTAAATTTTCTGAATATCACAAGTGTAAAGTTTTTGGTTCAATAGCCTATATTTAGAATGTTGTCTAGAACACTCTACATGCAATAAAGCAGTATATACTTCTGTTGAAGCTTCATATAATGAAACCAAAAGTTAGAGTCAAAATGACTATGGGAGCATGCTTAATAAATCACAGAACTGAAAAATGCAATTGTTCACAGCAGTTTAAAGTTTTTCATTGAATCTTTTCAGATGCATGTTTGCTGCTGTTACTTCATTTCAGCTGTTAAATAAACTAAGCTACTCACCCACATCTGCAGGTAGGGTTTGTAGCAATAAATTGAAAAATTTCTAGCTATCCCGCCATATTTAAGAAACAACTGAAATATTTTCTGATAAGGAGTAACCTCTGAGATTTTTTTTTCAGCGAAAGGCCAGGGGATGACCTGTGTGCATATTAAAAGGATAGCTATGCACAGAATAGTTTAGGAAGTGTCCACCTGAAACTCTGGGACAGTAGTTAAAATGTTGCCTTTGGTGAAGGGGCCCAGGAGGAGAGATGGCATCCTCTTCCTATACTGCCTAATAAGGTTGGCTTGTTTGTTGTTTGTTTTGTTTGTTGCTGTTGTTATTGTTGTTTGCACTAAGGATCAAACCCCAGACAGACTGTATGGTAAGCATGTGCTGTATCACTGAGCTGCAACCCCAGATATGTGCAATTAAAAACCAACAAATCATGCATTTTTCTTTATTAATGATTTCATTAATATATGTACAGCATTAACTCTTAGGAGCTTTCAATTAAAACAACGAAGAGATATTTCAGAACAATTACAGTCTTATTCTGATTTCCCCTACATGTTACCATATTTTTAAAGCAAATGAAATCACTTCTCAACTTCTATCATTGTTACCACCTAGCACAATATGGCTACCAAACACAGGAATCTGGCTATGTTATCCAGATTGGTCCCAAACTCCTAAGCTCATGATCTTCCTGTCTCAGACTGCTGAGTAGCTGGATTATAAACCTGTACCACTATGGCTAACTCTATGCTTACTTTTTGGGTAAATGAGAACTCATCCAGAAGTGTACTGTCACCAAGTTACAATGAAAACACAGCCTCCTCCCAGTATCATGAAGATACAGATGTGCTGCTCTTCCAGGGGAGGAGTTCTTCCAGGGGAGAAGTTCTTTCAGGTCACTGCTTTCATCTTCAAATTTCAAACTGAAGTCTCAGCTTTTAATGCTGCTATGTTTGAGGGCCTTTTCTATATCCAGAATCCAGAAGGACATGATACTCATGAAATGTCCCACTTTTGGGGTAGGTGCTGGGGTAGGTGGTGAATAAGATAGATTCCCACTGTTCCTGGAGCTTGTTCATTTGGGATGGAAGAAAGTCAGGATGTTTATTTAAAGTTAACCAAATACAAATGTGCTAGGTGAGTGGTCTCTTGTTCCTATCTTCCAGTTTATTGAAGGTGTCTTCCCTCCATTCTTTGTAAGTCACCTGCGTGGTCTTATTTCCTTAGATAATATTCCCTCTTTCCTTGTCCTCTCTTGAATAATACTATCCCATTTATAAAGGAAACACCTTCCAATACCTCCCCAGTCACACTCCTTTTCACCAGATTAGCTTCTGCTTCTTCTTTGGATTTTAGTCTGTGTCTTAAGAAAACCCTTTCCTTAGATTCAGTGAGGTATCTTTGTAGGATCTTTTAGCCCCACTATGTTTTCCTCTTGACATACATGTCAAGCCTTTGGAATCAGCGATCTATTAAGAAGATACTGGATTTCCATCTGTTTTTCCAGGCAGACTCTGGCCCATTAGATCATTTGTACATTACTTTTAACTTCAGTCTCCACGCCACACAAATATACACTGCCTGCCAGATAGCTCCTCTGCTCTCTCACTTACTGCAGGTGTCTGTTCAAATACAAACTTGGCAATGAGGTGTTTCCTTAACACCAGTGGAAAACAACAATTCTCACCCTGAACATCACAATTCCCCTTTTCCTCTCCATAGACTATCTTCAAAGACAACCTTTTCCCTTTGTATATTGCTCCATGAAAAGGTAAGATGAATGGTAACAAAGGCTTTCCCATTTAGTCAACACCTTTTTTCCCCCTAGCTCAAATGGTGCCTGATATGATATAAATAAAAAGATATTTACTGAATGAAAGGATAAATCAGTGTATAATGCATAGCAAATATTTGGGTGTATCTTAGGTATCTGATAAATATTTTGGAAGGAATAAATGACCAAATGAGGAAGTTTGAGTACTACTAAGACAAATACAGAGTGCTTGGTCTAACTAGAGGAAAGTATATGAAATAAGAAAGAGAGTTTCAGCTCTTTTGACTGTGTTCATACAAAATGTCAACCAAATGTTTTTACAGTAGCTAGTTAGATGAGGATGAGTGACTAGGATAAGGACTCTGTAAAACTCTTCATTCCCCAGACATCCATCTCTCCCACTGACCTCTGCCAGCAACATATTTTCTCTTAGCTGGCAGCTTTTATAGTTTTGCAAGAATAGTTTCTTGCCAAGAATAGAGATTAAAAATGTCCCATGAAGAAATTAGCATCAGGATTGACCAAATCCTGCAGCTATTTTCCAGCATTCCTCAACTCCCAGGAGAAGCACAAAGGCAAAGGACCAGAGATCAGGGTTCTAGAAGAGTCACTCTCTTACTTATGATTGTAAGAGTTGCAGGAGGGAGGAACTGCATTTTACAAACCAGAGAGGTTTGTGCTGGGAGATGGATTTTCTCTGCCTCTTTAAATGTTTTGGTCTTTTGCTTACTAATGATCCTAAAGGAACTACAAGGTTTCTTCTGGAGCTTTGTCAGGATTTATTCCATGAATTGCCTGACAGGATGCCATATGCAAACAGAAAGAAATGGTATCTTGACATTCATAATGTCAGCTTAGTTATTCTCAAGGGAGAGGGAGGGAGAAACAGCTAGGGTTTTTGTCTTTTTGTTTTTGTTTTTGCTGAATGAAGTCTTTCATAATGACTTGTAGAATCTTATCTATTCTGATTGGACAACAGGTTGAGATGAATCTAGAAATTCTAGTAGTGATGATTTCAACGTAATTCCACATAATAGTTACATTAAATTGCTATACTCCTTTGGAAACAACCTTAAAGACATGTTCACAAAATCTCTCTCTTGGGTTGTCAGAAGCCTCAAACGGAGATAAGAGCCATTCAAAATAAGATTTTCTTTCCACTCTGGATCACTTAGCTTTTAATGTACTGATCACTAAGAAGACTAGTAGCACTCACTAGACATACAAAGAAAAGAAGAATGAACATATATTAACCATCATTGTCATTATTGTTAGGCTCAATGGCAGCCTAGATGGAAGTATTTCACAATAACAACAATCATGCCTATTTTACAGCTGAGGACATTGGTATTAAGACAGGTTACAGCACGGGTCTCAGGATATGGCAGCCATTCTGCCATAGCACATGGACTTGGCTTTGGAACTTCTGGCTAGCAGCTAAATCAATGTTCCTGTAATGTTTATTATTTTTTCCTCTGTATGTGCTATTGTATGTAATGGCACATTCTATGTTGTTGTTTTGTTATAATTTTTAAACAGTTTTAAGAGTGTCATTTAAAAAAATTTTGGGTAAAGTTCACATAAAATTAAGTTCACCATTAAAAATTATTTTTTGTTGTACTGGGAATCAAATTTAGAGTTTCACACAGCTAGGCAAGTGTGCTGTACTGCTGAGCTGTACTCCTAGGCTTTTTTGGAAAGTATACAGTTCCAAAACATTTAATACATCCCACCATCACTCTCTACAACATTTTCATTATCCCCCAAAAGAAACCCCATAAGCACTGAGCACATCCTTTAATCCCTTCCTTCCTCCAGGTCTGACAACCATTAATGTACTTCCCTCTTCTCTGGATTTGCTTATTTGGGACATTTCACATACACGAATCATACAATATATAGTTCTTTTGTGTTTGCCTTCCCTTACTTAAGGGAATTACTTAAGGGAATCTTACATCTCAAGCTTCATCTATCTATCACTACCTCATTCCTTTGTATAACTGAATAATATTCCATTGTATGGATGTATTTCAATTTGTTCATTTACCAATTCGAAGACACTTGAGATGTTTCCACCTTTTGACTACTGGGTACAAACATTCATGCACAAGATTTTGCTTGCATACCTGTTTTTAATTCTTTTTGCAGTTGGTGGATCACAGAGCAATTATATGTTTACCTTTTGGAAGAAATGCCAACTGCTTTTCACAGCAACTACAGCATACTGTAGTTCCACTTGCAAAGTATGCATTCTATCATCTTCATACCCCCATCAACATTTGTTATTTTCCATTTTTGAAAAGTGTACTCACCCTGGTGGGTGCAGCATGGTATCATATTATGGTTTTGACTTATATTTCCCTAATGAATAATACTATTATGCATCTTTTCTTGTGTTTTTTTTAAACACATTCACTACAGGGTGTAATTTGTATGTCTTGCTGCTAGGCAACTTGAAGCACTGATGGTACTTGCATGACAGTTCCATCCATGGCTTTTTATTAATTTTATTAGTAAAAAAAGACAATTAAAAGTGATTAGATTGGTTTATACCTCCAGCAGTACAAACTTCCTAATAGGACAGTTATGCATATGTCACCAGTGGCAGTAAGATGTTAAAAGAAAATTTAAGAAGTTTAAGATTTACACATAGGTTGTATTACAATATTTTAGCAACATAATTTCCATATAAAACATACTGGAAGCTATCTCTATACCCCTGCAACTTCTACCTTGGGTTTTGAGATTTCTGATATGTCAGTGGAACATACTATGGTCATTAACTTGGAGCATAGGTCTTATTTTGTCAGTCGGGTGTGGTGGCACATGTCTGCAACCCCAACACTCAGGAGGTGAGGCAGGAGGATTGTCAGAGTTCGAGGCCAGCCTGGGCTACACAGTAAGTCCAGGTAAGCCTAAAATACTATAGCAAGAAACTCTCTCTCTCTCTCTCTCTCAAAAAAAAAAGGCTTATTTTGTCATCAAGGCACAGAAATATGGCTCTGTCAGACCCATGTATATTCTTTAGAGTATTTCTACTGATGAATTATTAATTTTAATTTTACAAGTTTTAGTATATTAAACTATGAATTCTTAACTGGAAAAAATTACAAAAATATTGAGATTTTTACGTTCAGTATTTATAAGAAAAGTATCAAAATTTCAACCTTGACTGGTTTTTGTTGTATTAAGTCTAAAAAAAGAACATCAGAAGTAAATCCCAATATGAACTACAATGAAGACATCAATAGCACTCTACACAAAAATCTTTACTTCACTTATCACACCTAAGGCAATTTTCACACATGACAATAGCATGTTCCATATACATGCATTGCTTACACTGACAGTACATGTCTTTTTGCTTTCTTAGCCTTTTTATAGGACATACTTGACATATTGTTGGCCTTGCTGTTTTGTCAGGAGCTTCTTGCATTATACATACTGTGTAGTTAACAGAAACAAAGTATCAATAAAATAAATCATTAAACTCTTACTAAGCACTGTGCATTTAGAATAGACATCACCATTTTCAAATCAACTGTGTACTTGCTTGCAAATCCTAAAACATCAGAAATCAATTCCTATATGAACTACAATGAGAATATCAATAGAACTCTACTACACAAATAAGCTTTGCTTCAACTGTCACACCCAAGATGGCCCTCATACATGACAACTGCATGATTCATGCATATGTCTTGCTTACAATGACATCACATGTGCTTAGCTTTCTTTTTTCTTTGTGGTAGTTTTGTCACCTCCCTTCTCTGCCTGTTTTATTAGGAGCTTCCTGGTGTACTGTACAATACTCACTTGGCAGGGAAATAAGATGTCAATAAAATAAAATATCAAATGTATAAGGAGTGCTTAGAACAGACATCATGAACATGTTCACATCAGATGTGTACTTGCTTAAAAAACCTAAGAGATAACATTAGAAATAAAAACCCGTGCAAACTGCAATGTAAACACAAACAAAAGTCTACCACAGAAATAAGTTTGGCTTCAACTCCCACCCAAGGCAGACTACACACATGACAAGCATGTGCTCCATACACAGTATCGCTGACACGGCTGGCATGTATGTTTTGTTTTCCCGTCCTTTCTTGTAGGGCACAGTTGCCACCTTTTTTGTTTTCCTGTTGTTGTAGTAGGTCTTTGTGATGTTGTGCCTACCTGTTCACCTGTCAGCTCACCAGTGCACTCCACAATTTTTTGTGTTGTTCCCTGGGCAGAAAGAAACATTTTGTTTTTCCTCTGTTGTCAATGACCCCTTATGAACTCAGTCCTACTCCTCTAAGAAAATTTCTCTGTGGTATTTTTCGCATGTCATTTTCTTTGTAAACTATCAAACTATTTATACCACACATATTTAGGATGGAGTGAAACAGTGATTTGTGTTTTGAGTGCCATTATAGTCGCTACATAATTGAACAAAAATATCTACTTCGCCTGTGGTTTTGCTGGAGAAAGTTACCATCGCAGGCTTCTTTTTTGTCAAAGTTTCCTGTGGGGTGGCTAAAGCTGGAAATCAATCAAACTTTTGGAGTCAAAGCAAGGCCAGCCCTGAGAACATGGAAAGACTAAAGTGAGCCTCCTAAACAAGCAGTTTCAGCTCAGACTAGGTACCCGCTATATCAGGCAAACAAGTTGATAGAGTGGTTGAAATTGACATAATCTCCTGAGTGTATGAGCAGTTCCTTTTCTATCATCAGGACAGAGAGCTCCACCTGACCTCAGCTTTCATCTCTTGCTTTGTTTTCCCATCCCCTGGCTGTCCTTCCCCCGGGAATATCGAGGGCTGCAATGGCATGCAGCAGTTTTCCTATCAATATTGCCAACGTGGTGACATGTTAACATCCGCAGTATCAATTTTTCTTTGCTATATAGGAGGCCAATGTAAATTATTCTGAAACCCAAAGATTGTACTATATAATTCTCTTTTGAAATTGCAACATTCATTTGCAATTTCTGCTTTGGTCCTGCCTACAGTGCTTGTGTTGGTCAACTTGTGCTCTTTTAGCAAATGTAACATAAGTTGGAAACCAGTAAACCAACTGTCCAATGTCACAATCCAATTAGTTTGGAAGATCGGAACAAGAAGTCTCTTCACAACATCATTGATTTTATTACTATACAAATAATACCTGTTGGCTGGGTTCCAGGTTAAATGTTTAAATTGAAAGCATAATCAACCTTTGCATCTACAAGGGCATGTTTTTATGCTGTATTTTGACCCATCACTTTTCTGTAAGTCTTTTACATTTCTGCAATCACCATAAGACATATGTGCTAAGTACAGCAGATGTCTGAATGCTTTCAGTTCAGCTAGTGAGGTGTCATAATACAGTTTTGAATATGGCTGTTGGTGCATTCAGAATGTTTTACTTGCACTTGAGTCTTTGTGTATTTCATAGCCTCTTGTAGCATTTCGTGTTACAATTCCCAACATTGAATGGCAGTGTTGGCATTTTGCCCAATACATTTTACCCCTGCCAAGATCCTTACTGTATTTTCAGACCTAGTTCTAACACTGGATCTGCCCACTGGGTTGTGTGACCATTTTGCAACATTTTTTACTAGTGAAGTCTGTACTCATTTTGCTGCTTTCTTCATCTTCTGAATCATGAAGGTTTGTATTATCTGTGTCTGTATGTGTCTATTTTGGCTCCATTTCACTGTCACAGAACTCTGGCTCACATGGCCAATGTCAAAGTTGTCGTTATCATTGTCATCGTCATCATCATCATCATCATCATCCATCCACGCCATCCGTTACAAAGTCCTGTATTTTACTGTAATGGGTCATCTTCATCATCCATGCATGAGCAACCTGATGATTCACTTTTGACCTCCTCCGAAACTTGAAAATCTAGTTTTTCATGTGCCATTATACTGAATTGGCCTACTTCTGCCAGAAAAATCAAAAGAAAGTTTTTTTTTAATTGTTTTTTTTAACAAATCCTGGAGTGGTGTGGGTCTATTGGATCCTCTATGATGCTTAGGAAATATATGCAAAACAAGTTAGATGGAGCAGAAAGGTGGTCCAAATCCTGTTTTGACACTTTTACATATGTGCGTAATCCTTGTCGTTCATCATACCAAGTGGTTAAACACACAAATTGCTTCCTGTATCCTTCCATACAAGATACTGAGATGCAGAGCCAGCTACTATGATAAAGTGCAAATCTGCTGTAGAAACTAAGGGATGGATCCAGTGGACCCATGCTTATGCCCCGAGGTGAAGGTCCTGCTGCAGTTTAATTTGCCTATAAAACTAGATAATATTACAGTGACAGTAGAAAAATGTTTTCCATAGTCCTAGGGATTTGACCCAAGGTCTCATGTGTGCTACACACATATCTTTGTGCTGAGCTATCTCCTAGCCCTTTTAAATTTTTTTTTTTTTTGGAAGATGGGATCAAACTCAGGGGTGCTTCTGCTATTGAGCTACATGCCCACTTGTTTAAAATTTTTTGAGCAGCCAGATGTGATGGTGAAGGTCTGTAATCCCAGCATTTAGGAGAGGTAACAGGACAGCTGCAATCTCGAGGCCAACCTGGGATACACAGTGAATCCAGGCCAGCCTGAACTATGTAAGGAAACAATGTTTCGTTAAATTAGGCAGACAGTACTTGGATTTGTGATTCTCTTGCTTCAATATCTTGAGAAGCAGGTATTACTGGTGTGTGACACCATAAATGGTTTGGTGATGGTAGAAACTAATAAATGGAAGTGCCTAACATAATAGTGATAAATAAGGTTTTGGTCTCAATACTGATACTGCCATCTTAGGCAAGGTGTTTAACCTTTCTGAATATCAGTCTCTTTGTTTCTAAATCACGATGACATCTACCTCATAGTATTTTTATGAGGATCGAGTGAGAAAATATATTGAAAGCACTTAAGTTCAGTGTCTGGCACACAGTAAACACTCAGTAAGTGGAGTATCTGTTTGCCTGTAAAACCACACAGCAATCATTTAACTTGTTTATGATCCTAAACCTGGTCAGGATCCACAAGAGACTATCATTTTTTCAGTGCCTTTCATTCATGCATGTGCAGTATTTATTTGTTCTTTAAATATGCATTGAGCCCCCGATAGATATCCAGCAGTGGTTAAAGAGCTATCAAGAGGAATAGGAATCAAAATCCAGAAGCAGGGAAACCCAGGGTCAAATCCTGCTTGTTAGGTGGAGCCTTTTGCAAGTTACAGGGCATGATTATGGTTCTGTTTCCTCCTCTGTAAAATGGGGATGCTAATATTTCCTAAAGGATTAAATAAACACAACTTGCAAAGCCTTTACCACTGTGCTCAGTACAATGGTACTAACAAAATGTGAGCCACCATTGCTATTACCAACATCATTTTAACAAAGCCAGACAAATTATTATAAAAATATAATAAGAGCTGAGGATATGGCTCAGTAGTAGAGCACTTGCTTAGCACACACGAAGTACTGCGTTCAATTCCCATTATTGAAAAAAAAAAAAGATTTAATGAGATAGTAAATGTAAAGATTTAAACGTGTCTCCATAAAAAGGCTATTCTTCTTTTGATTTGCTTCTCATCTATTTTAAGATGTAAACCATTCTTAGCTTATGAGTCATAAGGGGACAGGTTAAGGAATAGGTTGGCAGTGGCCACTAATGGCTGGAGAAGTGTGTTGCGTGCAGAAAGGATAAATATGATTTCATAAAGCCCGTATCAGTCATATGTGCTTGTGTATACACGTATGCATGTGTTGGACAGTAATGAAAAATAAATTTCTTATTGCGAATTGTAAAAGTTTGAAAACATGAACCTAGAGAAGGTTCTGAGCCATTTGGAGAACAGTGTCATGAAATACTGGCCCGCCTTAGCAAGGGAATGCATGCCTGTAATAGTTTTAAATTTAGTGGGCTGAAAAAAGTAAAGTCATATCAGGACTCGATGCTGAAATAAATTAATAACTGAAGAAATTTTAGTCAAGTCTAAAATAGCACGGAGATGGGTCTGGCAGTGTCGCAAGGTTATCCAGCATCCTTTCTCTTGTGCTGTTTCAGTCATCTGTTCCAGGGTTCTCAGTGTAAATTCTGTGTGTGTCCTGTACTCCCAGCAGCACTAGCTTCACTGTTACCTGTTTGGGCCAAAAGTTTTTGTTTATCTGTAATCGTGATTTGAAATTTAAGTTGTGCGTATTCTTTATTAAAAATAAATAGAAAAAATAAAATAGATAATCCTGGATTTGAATGAAGACAAAGATAAAAGGAAAAAGGAAAATTGCTATCTGTCTAGTGTTTGCTTCCATTGCTTAGCTATGAGTGTTCCCAGCACACTCAGAGCTCTAGAGGAAAGGTCACAAGATCAAGGTCAAACATCTAAAAAATGCAGATGCTGTGAGTCTGGAAGCAGAAACATTCCCAGGCATATGCCAGCTTGCACATTCACTAAAGCAGAGGACTAACTTAATAATTAAAACTGCAGTATCTTCCAACACTTAGCTTAATTCAGCATTTCTCTGCTGCATCTGAAATCCTTGGGGTACTTAAACTTAGGCAGGCTAAGTCTCTCAGCCAGGAGTTCAAGAATGTTCAAGATACAAGGGCTCCAAATACGGGCACAGATTCTCTGGGGGATATTGCTCACTGGCTTTGGATCACCTGGGCAATAGTCCATAAAAACGTGTTTCAAGTTCTAGGAACATGCTAAATTTGGAAAGTGAGTAACATGTTTTTTTAGGATCCTTGTTCATCTGACTACACAATTTGGTAGGGAACAATTTTCCAAAGATGGCACAGTACAAGGAACAAGGTTCTTAGCCTTTAGATTGCTTTACCAACCTGAGTCATTTTCCAAAACTCACAGTGTTTGCAGGGTCAGCTTTGTGGTAGGATGCAGTCTTGCTCTAGGGAACCACATATTCACACTGTGGGTGACTTTCACCCTCCTGAGACTTCTGGAATGCATCTATAAAACATACTTTGCAGTGCCATAATGTGATTATAGAACGAGACTTTGCTTTTCACTCTTTAAATACTGTTAAATAAACCATAGAAGGAGGAGGCAAGAAATTTTATTAATAATGGCACTTTTTATTTTTGAAGCCATGTGTATTAATTACAATCCTGCATAATGTGATTTTCTCCAGGATCACCCTGGGTTTGTCTGTGAACTTTTGAAACACTTTTTCTTGTCTTAGGGCTAAATTAGGAGGTAGGCTTTCTCTGGAAAAAAAAAAAAAGTATGTTTTTTAATTCTGGCTATCAATCTCTACTAGGAACAGACAAAAATAAGTATTTAATTGATTTTCATTGACTAATGAATGAATAAAAATATTCCAATTGATATTCAACCATCATGTGTCATCATGCAATACATGATTTTGTCTTTTAGCTTAGCCTCAGAGAAACTCAAGGTACAATTTAGAGCATTTGTAATTGACATTATGTGGTTTAACAAGTTGTCTGTATTGAACAAGGTCAGTGGTATCTCAGTACTCATCCTTAATGGTTTCCAAAAAAAGGAGAAGTACCAAAAAACAAGTACCAAACAAATTGTTTTGGCTGGAAATGGTAGAAAGTCACAAGGCAACTGACATCGACAAATTCTAGCCTATACTTTGAATACCAAACAAATGAGGACAGGTACCCAAACAAAATTTTCACATAAAATGCTCTGTACCAAATTCCATAAGTTTTAAAGTAGTCCAGTACCAAGGTATGATTGTTTAATACTAGAGTGCATGTCAGTGTAAAAGGTTTAATACAGCAATGTCACCAGCTTCAGAATATCTTTAAAATATTTATAGAAATAAGGGCCAACCAACCACTGCAGATTTGACTAAAATCAAACTCCCACTACATCTGAATCTTTGGAACTTTAAAAAAGCCACAGGAAACCACACTCTGTCAGGCTTTATTAGTCAGCTGATGATTACAGGGATAGTGGTGGTGCTGGTATTGGAACTCAGGGGCTCATATATGCAAAGCATGCTCCCTACCACTGAGTTATACTCCCAACCCCTGGTGATATTTTTACTTCATTTGGATTTATTGTCAAAGTTATTGAAATGCAGATAGTCCCTATCTTTACCTCAACAACTATAACTGCCTTAGCAGAGATCAAAGTTTCCCTCCTGTTAGAGGGAAAATCACTAGAAATTTTCACTAGAAAATTTCCTTTACACTAGGATTGCTGCATGTGGAGCATGCAAGCTGCTTGTGGATGCCTTTCCTGGAAGGTTAGACAAGACTGGTTTGTGTGCACTAGAAAAGGATGAGAACAACAGTCAGGAAGGCAGAGATGAGACAGAGAGGCAGCTATGGGCATTGTACAGACCTCTTTACCCAGACATACCGAAAACTGGTTTTACCTCTTGTCTTGCCAGTTACATGGGGTAACGTATTTTCTGTTTTGTGTAAGCTAGTTGAACTGGGTTCTGCCACAGGCAACCAAATATATTCTACTTTGGATTGTTAGTTATGCTAAAATCTTGAAAGATCACTAATAGTGGACTGGTTAAATAACATGTTCCATCAAAGAAAGGGATATTATTCAGCTATTAAAAATGATGAGTGCATGTCTTTGTTTAGAAATAGGAAATTAATGATGTAATGGTAAGTGAAAATAGAAAAGATTACTTTATTTCATAAATTAACTATAAATGCCAAATGCAAAAATGGGAGAACTCAGAAGATTCACCCAAATAAAAAGTGATCAATTCTTAGCAGTTATAACTATGAATGACCTTATTTAATTTACCATTTTTTTTTACCTTTTTACTTACCAATTTTTTACTTGTTCTCCAAACTCTGATGTTACTAGAGTATTTTTAAAAATTTGTGCATTCCACCATTGCTTTCAATGCTATATATCTAGCTATATTTATATATCTATTTCCATGGAAAGACAGTATTTTTTAAAACAAAAGTTAATTTTTTAGTATTTATTTTTATTAGCACATTTTCAGCACATGTTTGCAGTACGGTTTACCGTGGGGAGTTGGCCCATGTATGTAACACATCTTAATTCTTTTTTCATCCCCTATCCTCCTCTCTCTGATCCTTCTAACTGTTGGTCTTCTTCCCATTTGCAAAATCTCTATTTCCTTTTCTTTCCCTTCTTTTTTTTATATCCCTTTCCCCTCCTATCTCTTCCTCCATCTTTTGCTCCCATTCCCATCTGGGAAAAAAAATCCTTCTTCCCTATTTTTTTTATTTTGCGCTTCTCACATAAGAGAAATCATGTGTTACTTAAACTTGTGTGTCTGATTTGTTTCACTTCACATTATAGACTCAAGGTGCATCTACTTAAGAATGCCTCAAGTTTATCACACTTTATGACAGCATAGTACTCTACTGTTTATAAAGACTACAATTTCTTTATTCATTTATGCATTGATGGAATATATAGGGCATTTCCAAGATTTAGCTATTATAAATTGTGCTGCTAAACAATAACTATGCATGTATCATTGTAACATGATGTGTTAAACTCTTGAGAAGATACTTAGAATAACTGGGTCAAATGGAATTTCTATTTTTAGTGTTTTGAAAAATCTCCATGATGATTTCCATAGTGAGTGTACTGACATGCCCACCAACAATACAGACGAAAAAAAGCTTCCACAAGATCATCAAGAAAATGGCCTTCATTGATACCATCTGTCTGAGCAGTGACTTCAACCTCCCTTATTGGTCTACGCTCAATGTCACCAATATGGAATCAGTTATCTTACTGCACACAGACTATTCATACTAATATCTTTACTGTCTACTCCTTGATGGTATTCAGAAATTAAAAGAAAACCAACTTATGTCCTTAAACTTGTTCCACAGCTGACCAAGTGATTTCCTATTCTCATATTTTCAGGAAAATGAGACAAAGTACCACTTTAGAATGAAGTTATAACTTTCTTTCATTATAACTGGAAAATTTTGGGAAGAAACGTATTTGGCAGAAATTGAAATACACATTTCACATTCACAATTTTTCTTTCTCCTAGAACTAGCTATAAGAAAATAAGCTCTTAATTGCTTGAGTTGGTTGTTAGAGTTTATTTCCTGCCCAAGTCTGTTACCTTTATTGAAATGCTCATGTGACAACAATATGAGGATATTTAGTGCATTACCTGTACTGCAGTCTTCAAATCTCCAAACACAGAAGGAATTAAGCTTCTTTCTATTCCTGTAATGAAATATCTTCAGAGCCCACCAAAAGGGAACAGGAGATGGTGTTCTTGAGAGGAACACTGTACTTCTTCAGGCTGAAAGGAAAAGACAGAAAAAAGTGACTGAATTACTGTAGCCCACTGCTTACACTCTGATAAGGTATGGTTCTGAGCATTGGTTTTGTGTTGAACCTCTAAGTTTATATCATGGGTTTGTGACTTTTAAGTACTTCCACAAGTTTCTTTACTCTTGTAGCTTCACTTTGCTCAATGGTAAAACTGAAGCCATCC
Organism: Hydrochoerus hydrochaeris; assembly: GCA_004027455.1. Taxonomy (NCBI): domain Eukaryota; kingdom Metazoa; phylum Chordata; class Mammalia; order Rodentia; family Hydrochaeridae; genus Hydrochoerus; species Hydrochoerus hydrochaeris. The sequence continues at coordinate 209,288 of PVLA01000698.1, forward strand.
CTGATTAACTCCTACTTCACTCAGTTTTTGCAATGACTATAGAAAAGAATATATAAAACTATCATTGGATACATGAAAACCTCAAAGTTAGGTATTTTACAGCTTATTTCTTGCATCAGAACATATTGCCAAATTCAGAGTATAAATGAGGACAACATAACACTAGGGGCCAACTTCAGATTTGTTGAATAAAAATCTATTTTAAACGAGATTATACAGTCTTTCAAGAAAATTATCCATGGGGCCAGGGATTTAGCTCAGTAGCACAAGTGCCTGCCTGGCGAATGTGAGGTCCTGAGTTTGATCTCTGATACAAAAAAAAAAAAAGAACATCATCTATAAGTACCCTGTTTTTAACCATCATATCTAAGTTGGTTTTGTCACATGTAATTTAATGTCACACTTTCTTCATTCATTCATGTGTTTGTTCACCAACCCTTTACAGTGCATGTTCTAAGCAAGGCATGATTTTTACTACTAAAGATTCAAAAGCTGGGTAGGAGAGCTAGGACTTTGGCCTTGAAATTATTCCTCTGGGAGACACAGAAATAAGGGTGAGTCAGCAAGGGTCAGAAGGAACATTCCATGCTGTGGGGGAACTAGAAACATTTGTTTCTTTGAAGATTCAAATTATTTCACTTTCCTGGATAACAGTATCTCTCTGTTCCCCTCTTTGTACTGCCCTCTGTACCCTTAGGTACTCTCAAGGTTTCCCACATGTCAAACCTAAAGTGTGCACTGGGGATGTAGTTCAGTGCTATAGTACTTGTCTAGTACACGCAAAGCCTTGAGGGGGAGTCAGGCAGAAGGAAAGAGGACCATTAATTCTAGGTAGGTAGGGGAATTCTTGTGACCATGTTTAAATAGAATAAGGCACTGTAAAGAGGGGAAACATACAAGGTCAAGCTTACTAGGCATTTTTTTAAAGAGAATATGAGAATCCTCTCTACCATGGAATGCCAGATTGTACGTTTTTGTGGAAGGACTCATTTGACAGATAATTGAGCATTGATGAAGTAACAGGCACTATTCTAGGAATGGGGAGTATGTCAGTAAACAAAACTGTCTAAGTGCAGACCGTCCTGGAGTACATACTGGACAGAAAACCCTGCTTTAGGATTCAAGATGCTAAGCCTGTGGTTCTTAATGTCATACGTACAGTTGCACCACTAAGGGGAGCTTTACAAGTCCAGATGATGGTTCCTACCTTCAAGGCTCTGACTGCTGGATCTGTGGCTTGGGAGTTTATGTCTGAAGTGCCAGCTCTTTTAATCCAGTCGTGGTTAAGATAATAAGATCACTTAAAAAAAAAAAAAGAGGCTGGAGATGAAGTTCCTTTAATCACAAACAACCACGGACAACAGGACAAGGCAATGAAGTTTTTGGATATCCCAGGAGGCATCAACATTCTACCCTTATTTTTATTAACTTAGAATAGCACTCCACAGACAGTACTTTAAAAGCAGATTTAAATGTATGGTTGTATCTTTTAAGTTCTGGAAGGCACAGACTGAATGCGATCTCCAAGGGCTCTGTGAAGTATGATCATATTCCTTACACTTCAGGAAAGGAAGGCGCTGAAAAGTCAGGAAACTCGTTCAAGGGCACACAGAAGGCGGCTGAGGAAACCTAAACCTGGACCCCTACTCTCATCCAGCACTGCTGTAGCATCCCATTCTTTGAGTCACTCGGCTCATTTCCCTTACATCTTGGAATTTCTCCCATGCCCAGAATTAAACACCTGAAATGAAGAGAAGAAACTGCTGAGATGACCTTGCAGGCATTCCCCCCACCCGCTGCTCCCCAGGACGTGCTGCACTGGTCTGGTCCCTGGAGCAAATTCTGAGAGGTGGCTGTCTCCACCCTTTGCCTGCCGGAACCTGCGACACCAGCCAAGAACTGTATCCTAGGGAAAGGCAGCCAACTGCACCCAATGCGGGCAGTGGACTGGTCACCAGGTCCCTGGATGGGTGCCAGAGGTTGAGAAGTGGAGATAGTAAACCTTACCCATCTCACCTGTGGAATAAGAGCATAGGTTTGCTGACTCCTCTTGCAGAAAAACAATTTTCAGGATGGGTCAGTGCAGAACTTTTAAAGTATCAAGAGTGGAGTGCAGGCATTCAAACAAATTAGATGAAATTATTTCCTGGAACTGGGAACAGATGTGCTTCTCTCTGAGGGGATGATAATCTGGGGAAGGGGTCCCACAAGGTACCGGCCCACTTTTCTTTTTTAAAGTAGGTAATTTACACATTCTTTGGACTTCCTCAACCTGCTCCTTTGTCTTACGATCAGGTCCCTGCTCTCTGCTTTCTCCCCTTAGCCGATCTGTGCACCCCAGTACTCCTGAGCAATTCCAGGTGTGCAGCGTCTGCGACGCCAGCAGCCCATAGTTAACCAAGGACTCTTCCCCCGGTCCCGGAAGTTGTGCTCTCCTCCAGAGCAGGGCTCCCCGTCGCAGCTTCCTCCGCTCCGTTCGGCCCGTCTTGGGTCCGCCGCAGCACGGCGGGGAGCGGGCGTTCTCGGGCGGCGGAAGCGCACACCGGCCGCCCGGGACTCCTGCGGCCCGGCCTGGCATGGCGCGAGCTTGCTCAAAAGGATTTTTCAACGCCCAAGCCAGCTTGCCCATGTCTGAAAAGTCGCCAAACACGCGCGCGCCTCCCAACTGAAGCCTGTACAGACTCCCGTGCGCCAAGAGAACCCCAAGAGGACTTGGAGAGGAGCTAGGCTTCCCGGGTCGGCTGGGCTCTAGGACCCGCGCGGACTCGCTTCCCCGAGGGGGCGGGGCGGGCCGCAGGCGCATGCGCACCGCTTTTCTCGCCAGCGGGCGCCCTTCGCGGAGTAAAATAAGTGAAACAAAACAAGCCCAGCCTTTGTATCCTCTTAAAGGGGCCGCGCGCTTTCCTCCCGGCCCCGCCCCCGACCGCGCCGCCCCGGGCTCCCGGCGGGAGCGCGCGGACTCGGCTGCCCTCGGGAGCAACCCACCGCGAGGGCTGAGCCGGCGGGAAGGCGGGGAAGGCGCCTGGTTCCTCGGAGGCGAGGCAGAAAGGAAGAGAGGTGAAAACTACGCGGCGCGGCGCGGCGAGAGTGGACTCTGGTCCGGGCCAGCGCGGCCGGCGCCGGGACGCAGACCCAGGCTGCGGACGCAAACAAAGCTCGCGGGGGCGCCCGGAAAGTTTGCCCGCGATGGCTTGAGCGCGCGGAGAGGCTGCCGCTCGGCGCCGAGCGGGGCTCCTGCGGCGAGCGCGGCCGGCGGGGCCGAGCACCTGCCTCTCCGGACCTCGGCTCCCTTCTCGTCTGATTCACTTCTTTTGCGTCGCGGCGGTGTAAGGCGTCATGTCGAAGGTGATCCAGAAGAAGAACCACTGGACGAGCAGGGTGCGCGAGTGCACCGTGAGGCGCGGACCGCGAGGCGAGCTGGCGCTGAACGTGCTGGGCGGCGCGGAGCACGGGGAGTTCGCGTACCTCGGAGCGGCCGTGGCGGCGGCGGGGCTCCCGGGCGGGGGCGCGGGCCCGGCGCCGGGCGAGGGCGAGCTGCTGCTGGAGGTGCAGGGCGTCCGTGTGTCCGGCTTGCCCCGCTACGACGTGCTGGGCGTTATCGAAAACTGCGCGGAGGCCGTCACCTTTAAAGCCGTCCGACAAGGTAAGGGGCGGGACCGGGACACACTGAGGACGGCGCCCCCAGCCCGAGCCTTGCCTGCCTGCCCCGTGCGCGGGAGAGAAGTTGGGGCCGCGGGTGTGTGATCGCGCAGAGGAATTGCGCTGTTCGGTTGACCTGCCCACCTGCGCTTGCGGGGGGCTGCGTGTCGTGGGGAACCTGGAGGGGCGTCCCAGGTCGGAGCTGCGAACTTGGTGCCTCAGACCCTAGTGCCACGCGACCTGGCCCATATCTGCAGGAAAACTGAGGAACCGAGGCAGGACAGGTGGACGCCCCTCGCATCCCGGTGGGCACGCGGCCCGGGCGCTGCTGACCGCTGTTCGCCTCACTTAGTTTCCAGACCCGAGGAGTGGGTGCGTGGAAGGCCAGACTGCTGTTGAGTGGTTTCTATTAGAAAACTGACTGTACCCTGCGACCCCTGCAGGTGGCCGGCCTAGAACCTTGTGAGGACTCCGGAGCCCACTTCTGTAGAGTTCTCCCGGCAGCTGGGTGACGCGCGTGTCTGCACCTTGCCCAGATGTGCGGGGAAGGGGTGTTGCGATCTGGGAGGGGATCAAGGCCAAGTTTACCCTGCCTCCTTTGTCATCGCTGTTGATAAGATAGGTGCTGCGTATTATCAGCTTATTCTGTGCTAGGCTTTCTGTAAAGTTTTATTTGCAGTATTTCTTTCTAATTCACAGTTCTAACTTGGAATCATTTTTACAAATCTTGTATTACAAATAAGGAAACCCGGGCTGACATTGAGTGACTTCCCCAAGGTCACACAACTACCAAGTGTTTAAGTCCTTGCTCCATCCTTAGGGAATGGAGGGAGAGGCTGATTTTTTTACCCCCACGGGAAAAGGAAGCACGTTTCTCCCTCAGAAGACTGCAGAAAACCAATGGCCTCTAAACTGGTGTGTTTGCTGGCCGCTGGTGTTGGTAGGTTTCTGTTTGGTATAGGCAAGGTCTGTCTCTTACGTGACTACCGCAGAATATGCTCTTTAAAGAGATTTCATGTGCAGTCAAGCACTGTGATATGGGTTCTCCTGGGCATAAGCACCAAAGTTAAAGATGATGAAAAGTTTCCATATACCTCCATAAGGACGGGCTTCAGCTGGGTAAATGTGTTCAGAGAGGATGGTGGGGCCAACCTGGTCCTCCGTTAAAAAACAGACGCCTTCCAGATGAAATGGAGGCAATAAGGGTGGCGTGGCTTTTGGGGAACTGAGGATCTGATCCTTAGCAAATGAAAAGCGCTCTCATTTGTGTCTGTATCCTTCACTTGAACATTTCTCCCAGAAGTCCCTCACCATATTGCCAGCATGAACAGATGCTTCCTCCTCTCTGCTCTTTTGTTGAGTTGCAGTTTTTTGCTTTGGACCCCAAATAGGTACTTATTTCTATACAGGAGCTCTTTGAAGGGAGAGACTATTCCACATTCGTTGCACAGCTCTCCTGGCTTTGCCTTGCAGGCTGAGTCCTTACCTGTAAACTGGCTTGTGGGTGTTACATAAGTAAATATGGGGCTCCTGCTCAAGCAGTTGCTGGTACAGAATAAATACTCGGTGAAGACTAGCCATTGTTATGTTTCAGGTGAGTTTGAGAAGTTATTTATTTATTCAGGAACATGGATTATAAATGTAATGCATTGCCTTAATGATTATGAATTGATAAGCTTCAGAGAAAATACTGTGTCAAACAGTTGATAAAGGAGCAGCTGCAGACCTCAGTTCATGACCCCTTGAGGTAAGGACAGAGGAGTACCTGCCCATCCAGAGGGGCCTCAGGGTTCTGCCTTGGATTTGTTTCATTGTGTACCATGCTGCCTGTGGCTGAGCCTAGTCCCTGAGACGCCTTTTGCAGGGAACTTAGGAGAATTTGGTGAGCTGCTCAGGAAGTTTTGAAGGCAGCCATGTCTACAGTGATCATTCCTTCATCCAGGACTGTTCTTTGTGAATGGTTTTATTCACGGCAGGGATATGGGTGTTTAGGGGCATGTGTATCTACTTGTAATGGTATAGAAAAAAAGATGCTGACTGGGAAACTGAGATGGACAGAAAGCCATTACAGTGTGAAAGCTATTTCATGTAATAGTTATATGGGGACAGTTAGCTTGCCTGCCACCTTCATTAACAGTGCTCTAGAAACCACTTTATCAATCTTCTGTTGTCTATTACATTGAAATTTTGTGTCTTTGTTACAGTGTCTTATCATGTTACATAAGCTCACACTTGGCATGTAAAGAACTTTACTTTGTGTTGTTAGTTCCTCTGGTTAGTTCCTGACAGGGAAAAAGGCCACTCTGGATATTTTCCATATGAAAATGTCGTTGTCTTTTTCTGAGGGAAGATTTTGCTCTATTTCATGGTAGTTCTCTGCAAAGATGGATGGACCAAAATAGTCTGTAACAAATGGGATTATGTAAGGTGGGACTGGACTGGAAAGAATCAATGTAAATGGACCTACTGCCTTAATGTTGGTTCATTTTAAATGAAGGGAACAGGCCTTTGTCACAAAATGCCCCCAAAATTATACTGTATATATCTGCATGTTCTTACTTATATATGTGTTATTCTTTATGCATTTTATGGTATCATTTTCCTACTGTAAGATGCATAGATGTTTTTAAAAATGATGTTTTTAAAAATGATTTTTTTAAAATTTAATTTTAATTGATACATGAAAACATACATTTATTCATGTGTGTTTTCATGTATCAGTTAAAATTAGATTTAAAAATTATTTCTTGTTTTCACAGATCTTAAGTATCTACTTTTTTGGATGTTTACAAATGTATATGCTTATGCTATCATCACTCAAATCAACATAGAGAATGCAGAATACTTCTGTGACTCCAAAAATTTCTCTCATGTCCTTTTCAGTTAAGTCCCCATCTTCAAAAGGATGTTTGATTTCTTTTACTGCACAATTGACTGTTCTTGAACTTTGTAAGAGTGAAATTATGCAGTATATGCTTTTTGCATCTGGTTGTTTACACATGTAACAAAGCAATTTGGAGATTTCTTGTTACATATCGTTCTTGGTTCTTTCTTATTGCTGAGTACTATTTTGTTATACACAAATATTAGTTTATCCTTTTGCTTGATGATGGAGATTGAACTACTTACTATATTTGATTATTGTTAATAAAGCTCCTACAAATGCTCCATTGATTTATATCTTTGCCAATCTTTGATCTTGTCTGTTTTGAAGTTTGGCCATTCTACTGTGTATAGGAAAAAAATGTAGTTAGGGACATTTTAATACAGAATGTACCTAATATTTATAGCTTTGACTATGTCATGTCTGTATGTGGTTATCACGTACAAGGCCCGGGATTCAATCCCCAACCCTAAAATAAGAAAAAATTGCCAGGTGCCAGAACAAGCTAGTGCTTCATGAGCATTCTTTTCTTCAGCTTTCTCAACTAGACTAGGATGTTGGAAGATGAGGTTTAGAGAGTTTGGGCAACATTTCCAAAGGTCTTCCCAGAAGTGACAGACCAAAATGGAACTCAGCAGATTGATTCCAAAAACTCTGCTTGACATTTCTGGGACCTTGGATCTGGAAGTTGAGTCCTTGGACCGCTGCTGTTAGCCTTATGTTGGGCCTTATTAGAAATATGAAATCTTGAGCTTTCCCTCAGCAATACTGACTGAGAAACTGTGGGGGCGGAATCTGTGAGGTGTTTTAACAAGCCCTTAGGTGTTACTTGTGCTTGCCTAGTTTCTGGTAAACCACTGCCCTAGGGTATAGCCTAAATTGCGAAGATGGCATTGCATGGGGCAGATACCCAGGGTTCCAGAACTGGCTCTGACAAGATGCCCTCTGTGGGCCTGAATTTCTTCATACCAAAAATAGGTAGGTGTGCCTCTTTTCAGGTCGTTTGCACTTGTGAAATGCTCCATTTCTGTGAATATTCCAGACGCCAAAGGTTTAAAACAGTGTGATTGCAGTTTCCCAAATGGGTAGATTATAGGTCATGCTTTCATATATTCACAGGTGAACTTTGTGGTTTTTCAAATTACTCAGAATCCAAAATTGTCCCTGTACCCTTTTAAGGCCAGAATAGAGATAGTAATAAGACTCAATTTAAATTTAAAAACCAAAACACTGTCGCCAAACCCTTCTCCCTACAGTGAGGAACTTGTGACCACATTCAGTTGAAGATAGTTTTGTTTTTTAATTTTGACATTATGTGTTTGTTTTGATAAAATGGAATATAGGACAACAGCTCTGTAACAAAATAATCCTCTTTTGGTATTCTCCCACATTTTATATGCAGTGTCTTGTTTGTCTTGGTTTCTTCATTTCTGACGACTGGCTCTGCTTGTTCCCTTTACCCCTAGATAGTCACAGGATTGACTCCTCCTGGTGTCTTCCTCTCTTCCTCCTATGTGTTTAACAAGGATCTCTGGTGACAGGGAGACCCTGGTTTGTAGCAGATCTGTTGTTGGGAAGACTGCATGTAATTGGTTTTCCTACACCAGCTTGAGCTGTTTCTGGTGTGCTGCTGACCACCAATAGGATAGCTCTGAGTGCGGAAGATGCCCTCCCTCTGTTTTGTGTCTTCATAGCCTCCTCTCAGTCTCATGTGATGTTCTTTTAAGTCATTATCGGTCCATCTCCCCCTTTACTAGAATGGAAGTTCCATGAAAACAATAAGCTTGTCTCTCTGGTTCTCCTTCTTTTTTCCAGTGCTTAAAACAGCACAGAGCAAATCATAGATGCCCATTAAAATCTGGTGAATGTACAAGTGAATTTTCTATTGTTTCTGCTTATTCAGAAGATACATGCAGCTAGACCATATGCAGCATCTTTTCTTATGTTCTCCCTATTTAGTTTTTCTTTTCCCTACAGTCTTGTTGCTTTTTATCTTCCCATCACCAGCTCTTCCAGTTAGCTGACTTCCTGTGTCTGTTAATTTATACTGACCTGTGAATGACCAACAAGGCTTAAGGCATTGTATTGAATTATTTCTGCCTGGTGACTGTAACTCAGGTTTAATAACTGTCTCTGAATGTGAGATTTCAGGTGTTCTGCCACCTGGGTGACGAGGCCTTTTCTGTTGGTGTTCACGTGGACCTGTTCAGTGTTGACATTGCCATGAAGGACACTTAAGCTTTGTTTTCTTGCAGCCTTTCCCTGTGTATGGTTCTTTTCTAGCACACAGCAAGTTGGATCTTTGCTGCAGGAAAGTCAGATTTTGGTTGTGTTTGTCTTAAATTGTACTTTGGGATTACATGTCTTTTTTTAATTTAAACTTTCAAAAACCTGTTTTTATTCTTGCTACCAAAAGACTACTTTCAGAGGGATATTTTTAGTTTACACTGGGGGATTCTCCATGGTTTTTATATATATATAAAGGCACACTACCCAATTTGCCCCTTGTTTCCAGAGACTACCCTTTGCCATTGGCTGTGCTATGTAGAATTAGATTAACTAGACCTTAAGAGGCAGGGGGATGCAGTTGGCTTGGTGTGTTTGTTGGCATTCATTACCCAGCTACTTTTGGATGGCAGAATTGATGATAACCACGAAGGGGAACTGAGTGGTTTGTAAGAGAAAACATTCTGACCTCTTCATACCATAGGAGTTTACGTGGAGAATGTTGGTTCATAAACAATACTTGCTTTATCACATAACACTGCTCTATGATGTCAGTGGGCCTTTTCTTGAGTTAGTATATACGTGTAACAGGATATACTGATTTTTGTATACACTGAGAATAAAGGCTGTCAAATCTGTTAAGGACTGACATTCATGTCCTAAAAAGTAGGTTGCTGCATTGCTGCCTTGTGCAGCTCATATGTGAAATCTGTAACCTTGGAAAACCCTTAGTAAATATTGAAGCTTTGCCATCCTGTACCCATATGGATGTCCAAATCCATCTAGAATTTCTTATGAATTTGTTTCATTGTTTCCACATATGAATGTCAAGGATGGGCCTAACTTACTGACTTCTGCTTTACAGTAAAGTGTCTTATGGGAGGTCCAGTGTCTTCTGGATGTCAGTTTTTCTGAAGGCAAAATTAGAAAATGTGGAGTTGGAGGTATAGTTCAGCAGATGGAGCCTGCCTGGCAAGTGTGAGGTCCTGAGTTTGATTCCTGATATTCCCCCACCACAGACACTTTATGACTAAATGCTAGTCTTCTTTTTTATAGTTGAGTAGTTAAATAATCTAAGAATCCATTTCTGTAGTCCCTTTCTCAGAGTTAAAGCCTCTGTTCTGAAAGGCCATATGATCTGGTTCTTACGATTGCTTCTGCCTCCCCACCCATGACCTTTTATCCTCACCTCAACATCTTCATGAAAGGCTGTTCCCTCGGGAACTCTAAGCCCTTCTCTGGAGTCCCCTGTCAGAGAGACCTCCTCTGACCACAGTTTACACTATATATAACTCCGTTGCTATTAGTCATTCTTGATTCCCCTTCCCTGCTTTATAGGTAATTGATCACTTCAAAAAAAAGTAATTTTTCTGCAGAGTTTTAAGTCCCAAGAAGGCAGAGGTGTCTTAGTCTCCCCTTCCTGTGTATCCCCAGGATCAAGAACAGTGCCTGGTTGAATGTCCACTCTTAAACTGAAACTTTGCACTCATTCCTGCAGAGTGCAGTGGCCTCTCGACATTATGATATGTGAAAGTCTGAAAATGTAGCTAATTCATGATGAGCCTATTAAATTGGTTAAGAATTTGATGTTTATAGTCTGTGGCTGGGGCCAAGTGTATTTAGCCAATTGATTCAAATATTCTTCAAGGCAGTGAGCATTGCTGGCCTATTTTGATTATTCTTAATATTGTATGGGTTTATGAGACCGGATTTGGGCCCATGGTCTGATAAGGAGAGGAGAACAGAATGCATTAAAGTCTCCTTGGGGTCAAAGATAAAGTCGCATTTAACTTTGTATCCCGTTTTAATTTTCTGCATGGAAGGGGTCCTAGACTACAAAAATAATTGAGTAGTGATTTCAGGTGTCAGGAGGATTTGGGAAATGGCAGCAACACTGGTCAACAGGTAGTGAAACAGGAGATCTAAACCAGAGACTCGAGTTGACTGCCAGGGACTTCACTGATCTAGGGGTAGAGCTGTACACAGCATCCTTTACTTAGCCAAGACCTTGACCTCTATCCAGTCCTGTTTGCCGTCCATGTCTGAAATCGAGTCCCCAGAAGCAGACCAGAGACCAGGTTTTGGATGTTAGTGGCTTATTTGGGATGAGTTCTCTGGAGGCAGCAGTGGAAGAAGACAAATGAGACAGGTAGGCAAGGAGGCCAAAGGAGGAGGTCATTATAGTGGGAACCACTCATATGGTTATGTGCAGAAGGTGCAGGAAACTTTGTAATATCTTTCACTTTCCTGGGGCCTGGGAGAGATTCTTCTTACTGGCTGTGTGAATAAGCTTTTTCTGATCATCTCCAGTGACAGATGAAAAGACTTACATAAGACAGTTATGTTGTCACAGCCAAAGTATTAAACCCTCTATTATTGTGGGTATTTATATATGTTTTTAATGGACAATGATTATGTTTTCCACAATAAGGCTTATATTTCAATCTGTTAGATGAGACTTGAGATTCTTTTTATGGGCAGGGGCATAGTGGTCCAATTAAAAGACAATTAAATGTCCTGATATTTCTAGAATTATTGCTGTGTATAGTATTAGCATGACTGTCTGGGTGTTCATAAAATAATCCACAAATAGCAATACAGTGATGTGTTATAGATTCAGATTTAGACCCAGCCTTGCTGCATAGAAAGGTAGGCTTTGACACTGACAAGCTGAATGACCTAGCATAAGATATATCACCTCTGGGCCTTGATTTAGCTCTCTGAAAAATGGAGGTGATAATGATACTTACTTTCTGGGATTGACAGAAGAATAAAACCCTCAAGGAGGTTTCAGTAAATGCCATGTGTGCAAGACCCTGGTGCAAGCTGAGTGCTGGGTGAATGCTGACTTTGTTATTGTTTGAGAGTTTCCCATTTGAAAGCATGGGGAGGTGCAGGGGGAGATAGAGCTTGTGTGCATAGCTCTTTGGCGAGCTTTTCAAGTCTAGGAAAAAACTTATTTTTCTGTATGATTCACATACTGTCTTTTTAAAAGGCTCAGACTGGAATGGACCAGGAAGGTAGGCTATAGATTCTTCTTGTGTTGATGGAGATCTGAGCCCACATTGTCAAGGGTGGCAGACGGATTCTAGTAATTGTCTTCAGGTCTGAGGTGATGGTAAAGAGTGGGAGGCAACCAGTACTAGCATTGAAGAACTTTGAAATTGTGACAGTGAGATTCTCTGATCGGGTCTGGGTTTCCACATGAAAATGTCTGGGAAGGCAGTGAGGCTTGGTGGTTGTAAGGGTTTGGAATAGGCCTGGATTCAAATCTAGGCCCTGCCTCTTCTCAGAATATTAATTCTACCAGTCTGCCAGTTGAAGAGGAAAATTCTAAGTTACCTTATGGAGGTGGTTGTGAGGATAAAGTGTAATGATGTATACAGAGCACTTAGCTGCTTGGTTCATGAACAGTGCTTACTGAAATACGCAAGCAGTAGCAATGTGGATTGTTTTTATTTGACAAATGGAAATACATCAGTCAGTTCTGCTAAAAGTGTGGTTCTAAACTAGAGTAGTTTTGTCTACCGGATGGAACGTTTGGCAATCTCTAGAGACATTTTTGATCATCATAATTAAAGATGAGGTGCTACTTGCATCCAGTGCATAGAGGTCAGGGAGGCTGCTAAGTATCCTACAGTGTATCCTACAGCCCTCACAACAGAGGATTGGTTATCCTGTACAAAATATCAGTCAGACCGAGGTTGAGAAATTCTGTTGAAAGGCTTAACATCATAGTTAGACTGCCAGTCTGAACTAGAGGTGGTACCTTAATAATTATAACTATAGGTCTAGACTAACGAAGGGTTTGCCTGGGCAGATGGCCTTATTCTTATTTCAGCCTGAGAAAGTTATGGGGCGTCAGTGTGAATGCACCCTTTCTAGTTAGGACTGATTGCTGCCAGAGACAATATGACATGCCTAGTAACCACAATGAAGACACTCCTAGAAATAAAAAGTGTATTCTCAGTGTTCACCAATGAGAAAACAGAAAACGATTTGCTACCTTCTTCTGCTCTTTGTGATCTTTTTCACCAGCGCATGGAATCTTTACTCTTTAGGGCTTTCTATATTTTTGCATTCACATGATTACTTCAAGAGTGACAGTAGAGTCTTGTAGTTGTAGATTTGCCTGGCTGTCTTCTGTCCTGGATTATGTGTTTCTTGAAAACAGCATCCCTGTGTTATATATTCTGTGAACTCTGCAGTAGGTTGGTGTTCTGGAAATAGCTGTTCAGTTGAATTTTTTGGAGGGTAACAAGTAGACATAATTTTTACATCGAAAAATTTCTTTGCTCAGATCTGTTGGCTAGAAAAATTCCTGTTTTATTTTTAAGGCATATTAGATACACTTAGCCATATGTCTGACTTTTCTGTGATGATTTAAAATGGTTGTCTGCCAGTTACAGCGTTTTGGACTGTAGAGAAAATATTGAATTAATTGTGTTGAAGGTCTTAGTAGGCCTTTATTCTGGCCAGATGTGTGCAGAGGTTGCTTATGTAACACAGCCATAGGAGGTACTGCTTTGGTCTGATTTAAATAGAGTTAGTGCCTTACCACCTGAATTCTTGGAGGAGCCTTGAAATTTATACCTTATAGTGAGAGTATGTTCATTTCCTCCTCTAACTATCAGCCTGTTTAAGTCTGTGCAACTTCATTAAGAATTCAAAGCTCCAAAAGGAAAGAACAACTGGGTTAGGGGAAAGCAGAACAGAAGGAAGAAAAAAAAAAATATATATGTGTGTGTGTGTGTGTGTGTATATGTATATATGTGTGTGTGTGTGTATATATATATATATGTATATATGTGTGTGTGTGTATATATATATATATTATATATGTACCTACAAGATAGCTGAGATAATTATACTAATTTCTTTTAGTTCACTAAAAAAAGATTTATGCTTATATTGTTTGATAAGTTTTGCATATCTATATCTTGTAATCTGAGCCACTATTTTGAAGATAATACACAATATATTAACCATTGTTAATCTCCTATTATCTTGTTTTGAAATTCTGTATCATTGTTTTTAGTTTTTCTTTAAAAAAATAATTTAGAGCTCAAGATCTCGTTGTTAAAAAATAAATTTGGTGTTGGAGCATGTGTATTTTCTTTTATCAAAAGCATATGTCTCTAAATTTTGGTTTGTAACCTTTTAAAAATTTATAGTACTGTGACCTTGTATCACAATCACTATCAATCATCCATAGTTGGTCCATTTCCATAGATTTTTTTTTGTGAGATATATATTTTTTCTTACCTTGGCACAATATGTAGAATACAGAAAGATGTTAATGTGGAAGGAAAATGTGTGCACATTGCCTATATTCCCACCCCAGAGAAATATATGTGTTAGCACTGTATTTTAATTCATCTATCCATTCATCCATACACATGCCTGTATATATTTGTAGTTTTGGGGGAGGTGACTTTTTCTTATGAGTACTTGCTATTTTGGTGGGATTTTTCTTTGTGCCTAATGCTGTGTCATGAGCTTTATTTTTTATTTTTATTTTTTTGGTACTTTCCACAGGCCAGCTTAACTTTGCCAGTTCAAGTGGTTGCAGATTTGCTTTTTGATTGTTCTATAATACATTAAACTATGTTTTGAAGATGTGCATTTAGGTTTTTTTTTTAAGTTGTTTCCTATTTTATAGTATATTTTGCTGAATATTCTCATACATACATTTTAATGAACATCTTCAGATATTTCCTTTAGTAGATGATTAGAAGAAAAGCTGTTGGTTTATATGACATTGTGTCTTTTTAAGAGTTTTAATATTTCCCATTTTGTGACTCTGGAGAATATATTAACTTACAGCTCTGCTCCATGTCAATGAGATCCTGTAGGTCTTCAGTTAGGTGACCTGTAGTGGGTAATACCGACTACTGAAATTGTTTATTGCTAGGAGTACTGATGAATTCAAATACTGAGCAGGGGTTTTCAAGGATATTGGAGTGGTGTGACTGGGGTAAATTGGAAGGGCTAGTCTTGCTTCAGGGAAAGAGTTATTTTGTGAAGCCTATTGCTGCCATATAGTAATATTGATCCAGTGTTTCCAGATTTTTCAGGTTTTCAAGAGAACCCAGAAGCTTGAATTTTTTTTTTTTTTAGATTTAATGTTTGTCAGTTTTAAAATGTTGGTTCAAAGTTCTTTCAAAAACTTGGGTGAGCCAAACAGAACACATCTGGGAGCCTTTGGTCCTCAGGTGACAAGTTTGAAAACTGTCACTTGGGGGCCAGGAGTTTAACTCAGTGGTGTAAGTACCTGCTTGGCAAACGCGAGGTTGTGAGTTCAATCGCTGGCACCAAAAAAACAAAAACAAAAAAACAAGAAACTGTCACTTGTGCATTTTATCTTTCCCACTGGTATCACATTTCATCTCTTTCTTATGTCTGTATGCTCAGAGCCCAGGATATTGATCAACTTACAAAAAGGGCCAAAAAATGTGTGTCGCAATGAATAATACATCCTGGAAGCAGTTCACTTTGGCACTAGAACTAGTCTGTATAGGCTCATTGAAGCCCAGTTGGTGACAGCTCTTCAATTCTAGTTGTAAAGAGCTGAGAAGAGAGTGTATTTTGACAGCTGATCGTAGTTTTGGGGGTATTTTGTCTCAGGGCTTTAGTCTGCTGAGACTTAAAGTGGGTGCAAAATCACATCTTCAAACTGATAGTCATATGGATATAAATGCCCAGTATAGGAATACTTTTTTGCTTAGAGGTGATTTCACTGCAAAATGTATGACTTTACAAATAGCAGAATGAATGAACTGTATGCTTGCCATTTAGGATTTTAAATATGATAGGGAAGTTCTTAGTAAACACAACTTGCTTGGACTTTTGCCAGTCCATCAAGACTCTAGCCTTTCTTCACAAAGTGGATGCCATCAGAATATGATTAACTTCAGAGACCAGTGGGTTATCTGTTCTTCAGTGCCACAGTTACATGGTAGAATTGTGGTTTTTGAAAACTACTATAGCCCTTGTTGCTTTCCTGCCTGCATAATGGATTGTTTTGCATTGCATAATTCATGTGGGCATCAGGTTTGCTGCATGAGACTGAGGATTGGGACTTAGGGTATTTAGATTGGAAATTTAATTGATTGAGTTTTTCTATCAAGGAGCCAAAGAAGGGCCCTTTAAAAATCAAAGCTATAAA
The DNA here is from genome assembly GCA_004027455.1 of Hydrochoerus hydrochaeris. Lineage (NCBI taxonomy): Eukaryota > Metazoa > Chordata > Mammalia > Rodentia > Hydrochaeridae > Hydrochoerus > Hydrochoerus hydrochaeris. The sequence continues at coordinate 225,205 of PVLA01000698.1, forward strand.
ATTAACGGCAGAAGCTCTTTGAGAAGTTTAAATTTAGCTAGATTTGGATTTGGTTTGTGTATTTATTCTCTTTTTCTAGTTCCATTTCTTCCCTCTATATCCCTTTCAGAATGGAACATTCCAGTAGGCTGTCTAGGAATTCAGGTTTTGATAAAGTAGTCTACTTGTAATCCAAAATTTCATGTGTGACACAGAACTGGGCTTTTCAAGTGTGGATTACTATAGGCTCTAACCAGCTTCTTTCATTAAGGTACCCACATTTGAGGTTTCCAGGACTTCCCCTACCAAATCCCAGGTTCACATGAAACACCTGACTTCTGTCTGCTGTGTCCTTAAACTGCTCATGGATACAGTGTAGCACACAAACCTTGTATTCCTTGATGCTTTAGACTGGGGCATCCTTGGTAATCTTTCTGTGCTTCAGTCTTTGTTAAAGAGAAGAATCTAGGTCTACCAAAGAGTAGACCTACAGTTAAGCACCCACACAGCGTACATGAAAACTGGTGTGTTTCAGCTAGGATTAGCACAGTTACCCAGCAAACCCTGGGCAACCCTGGGAGCATATGTACTTAACATATGCAAGCCCCTCAGATGTTTGTCCTCCTTTCTGTTCTTATTATTTACTTCCCCCTCCTCCCACCCTTGCTGGTGCTGGGGATCTAACCTACGGCCTTTTGCATGCTAGGCAAGTACTGTTCCACTGAGCAGCATACCCAGCTCATGGACATTTCTTTCATAGCATTATAGTGGCAGTAGGCAATTAGACAGTATCTGCATGTCCAAATTGCTGACACACTACCAAAAGCTAGTTAAATTTGAGATTTTGCACCTTGAGTTTAGTGAGGCAAAGATAGGGGAAAATCAGTCATCATTCATTGTAACTGAAGAATGTGGGATGAAATTGTTTCAAACACCAATATCCAGGGATATGTCCTGGCTTCTGTCCTTTTGAATCTGTGAGCCACATTCTGTGTGCCAAGAAATTTAGTACAAAGTCTTTTAGAAACACAAGCGCTGACATATTATATGTCTATCATGATTTATGAAAGTCAGGGAGATAGGATACCCAGTAAAAGAAACATCTTTTTAGCTGTTGCCTATTTGTGTCTCTAACTCTGTGGGAAACTACCACCACAAGGAAGAAAGGCCTGGCTCTCCTATCAGTGTGAATCTGTTTCTGTGACATTTTAGCTAAAAATGTAAGCTCAAGCTATTCTCTGTGAGATAAATTATCTCAAAGAAAGATAATTGGGAGAAGCCATTGATAGGAGTAAGATTGATGGTTGTTACTCTTGAAAGTTCTTTTGGTGGAAGGAGCCTGTTGGTTGGGTTTCAACATTGTGAGCCACTCCATTTTCTTGATGCATGAATTCCTGGGGAAAAAAGACATAAAGAGCTGGCAGGGGTGGGGATTGAGGGGTGGGAGTGGGTTTGTGGTCCTGTGGGCCTGTATACTTGTTTCCAGGCACATCTGTTTACTGGATGGCTGCTAACAGATTGCAGGTAGAGCAGCTTGGGGAAGGTGATAAGTTTTGGAGACATTGGCCTGTAAGTTGGATTTTGCTGAATAAAAAGTACATGAGAATTGCCTGGTAAAGTCTGCCAGTCATGGGGCTCTGGAGGTGGTGGGATTGTTAGTGATTCTGGCACATGTCTTCCTGCCCAGCAGAGAGCCCTAATATTCTATCTCCAGAGAATGGCTCACAGAACTGTATAGGATGCTTATGGAATGTGAGTACTTTACTAGGCCTTGAATCACACCCACAGAATCAGAATCCTGAGAGTGAGACCTGAGTAACCATAGTGTTCAAAAAAGTTCTGGCAGTGGGAAGTCTAATGTTCAAAGCTTCAGGCTCTAAAATACTGACCTTTTCAATTCTGATGCTTCATGAATGGTGGTAATACTTCCCACTCTGCGCTCGAGTGAATGTTGATTGAGAAAAGGGATCAAGAGTAGAAAGATGAGCTGAGTTATTTGAATACTGGCTTATTTTAGGGGCAAATACTGGAAAAGTGCTTGTGTTACGTGGAAGGTCATTGTATTGCTTTAGAGTCTAGAATCAGCCTGGTAATTTGGAGGAACCTTTTCCATGGTATTGTGCTTGCCTTTTTAAAATGGAAAGGGACCTCTTCAGGGAAGACAGTGGGGACTGGTAGCACACACTGCGATGATGGGATATTCTTTACATTGTCCCATATTTAGTTTACTGCCTACACGTGGCTGTTGTGCACTTGAAATGTGGTTAATAAATTTTAAATTTTATTTGCATATACTGAATCTAAGTCTACATAACCATGCATGGCTAGTGCCTACCACACTGAACAGCAGCCCAGAAGGCAATGCCATTACAAGTGAGAGGACAGTCATAGGCCCTTGCAGCCACTTGGAGCTGCTCAAAGATGAGAGTGGAGTGACACTTTGGGTTGATGCTTCTTGAATTTGAAAACCTGAGATAAGTAGTGTTTTAGTGTCCCTTAGGTAACCCCTGCCCTTTTTATCAGTACACTTAGGGAATGATGATATTCCATTGAGTAGATGGCAGGCCTTCCCAGAGGGCAGAGTGAGAGAGGGCAGAGTGAGAGAGGACCAGACAAGTTTTTGATCTGCTAGCAGAGATGGACAAGCAGTGATTCTAAAGAGGATGGGAGATAAATAACCAGGACCAACCTGTGCTGTGCTGAGTGAGGTGAGAGACTGAGCTTGGTGGCTGATTAAGATCCTGAACTTTCAGAGTGGCAGGGGTACAAAGAGGTTACCAGTCCATCAGTGGCTGCTAGAGGCACATAGAAACCTAGGCCACAGGGGACCATAGTCCTGTGTGGCAAGATAGCTTAGAGGTTACGTTGCACTGCCTTGGTTTCAGTTGTAGCTCTGTGATCTTGAGTACTTTACTTAACCTCTCTCTGTCTTAGTTTCCCCTCTAAAGGAGAGATGATAATCGTGCTTGACTGGAGGCCACATAACTCACTACTTAAGAGTTTTAAAACCTTGGGATTTAACTCTTGTCTTTGAACATCCTGGTTGGGAGGGTGGAGCTGGTGATGTCAGGTCTAGAGGAAGAGCATGGCCAGATGCTGTTTCTGGGCACACAGTCTTGGAGAAAATGGTCTGCCTCTGCGTGTCCCAGTGGTACTAAGCAGAAGCTACAGATGTGAAAATACTTTAGAGTCACCACTTGTTCGGGTGGTGGTAGTGTTATATTTTCTTCCTGGCTTGTAAAAGAAAACAGTATTAAACGTACATGTGCAAAAGCACACAGCAGTGTCCTAACCTTATCTTTGTCTCATGGTTTTGTGTGTGTGCATGAAGTTCAGCTAGCAATAATTATGGACCCCATAATTATGACTAAGATGAAAGGAAAAAAAAATGAGCCCAAGGTATAAAGCAATTTGCAGATATTAGCTCCCAAAGAAGAGTAAAGATGTTTTCTTTTGTCATGTTCTCAGCAATTTTATTATTTGATGATGCTAAGGGATTTCTTGTCTCTTTCTGTGTTTACCTGGAAGTCTTTTTTTAAGCATTCATCTCCAGCCTGACTACCTTTCCCATCACCTGTCTGTTGGACATCACCTATGAGAATGGAAACTGAGGACATAAGAGCTGTATGGGCGTCAGCCCAGTCCCCAGCCTGTGCTTTCAAAATGTTCGATCCATCTTCTCCATTTTAGAGATTAAACACTGAGGCTTGAGAAGTCATTGCTGAATGAGGGTTCCTGGCTAATGAGGGGCAGCGATGTGCCTCCTCTGGAGTGGAAACCTGCTGTGTCTTTTTTAGAAGCTGTGTGAGCCTCTTGAGGTGGGTGGTGTTTCCCTCCAGACTGCCTGTGCTGGATGGGTGGGGGTGGGGCGGGGCGAACCCTCCATCCTTCCAGCAGGTTCTAGTTCTTGTGCTCTCATTGGAGCAGGAGATGTCCATCCATGCCCCATATGTCTAGGCAGTGCCAACTGACACCCACTTCTCGGTACTTCTTGGAAACTGCAAGGTTCTGTTTGACTTTAAAATTGTGTCAAAATATACATAAATTGTCCTTTTTTAAAAAACTACTTTTTAAGTGTATAGCTCAGTGGCATTAAGAACATAGCTGGTGTTATGCAGCCGTCACCACCATCCATCTCCTTGGTTATCTTCCCCATGGACACTTAGTCCCTATCAACAGCTCCCCATTCCCCTGTCCTCCTAGCCCATGCTACATTTCTGTCTTGATGAATGTGGCAGTCATTGGAGCATCCTATCAGTGGAATCACACAGTGTTTGCCTTTTTGTAACTGGCGCATGTGGTAGCACGTGCCATAATGACCTTCCTTTTTCAGGCTGAATCATCCAGTGTAGGTGCAGACTGCAGTTTGCGCACGCATGTGCTGTCATGGACAGTGAGTTGTTTCTGTCTCTGTATGACTTTAGTCTTCTCCTAAGAAGCAGGAAGAGTAGTCAGATTTCTTCAATACTTGGCCTCCTCTTTTCTGCTCCTCTTCCTTTTGTGCTTGGCCTAACTTTCCCAGATGCACCACTGGCCTAATGTCAGTGCTCTGAAGATGGGGATTGCATTGCCAGAGTAGAGGATGGCCAGCAGTGTTTCCTCACCATTGCTTTGGGACTCAGAGCACTTTGGATTCTCTGGGCTTTAGTTCCCCATTGACTATGACCTGGTCACATCACCACAGTCCCGGGTTGGAGACTGTATGTTTGGGAGTTATGGACCAGGGTTTGCCTCTTATGTTTCTGAGTTCTAATTTGGTCTCACTGCTTACTTGCTAAGTGATGTTAGGTATGTAATTTTACTTCTGTGAATTAGCAGTAATAATGTACATGTTGTGTGGCTGCTGGAAGGATGAAATGAAAAGACACAGTGAATCCTTGGCATGGAACATAGAGCAAAAGCAACACTGAATAAACCAGTCGTTATTACTAAGTTTGTCACTTTGCCTGCTTTGAATCTGATAACTTTTGATTCTAGTTTTGTGGAGGCGCTGAGTTGATTGTATAATTAACTCAAAACACTTCTGTTTAACACTCTGGGTTTTTATAATCTTTCCTGGCACCACCTCCTCTTAGATTTTATGGAGCTGAATTTGGTGGACCAAATTATATGGAGCAAGGTTTAATAGAAACACATTCTAAGTATACTGTTTTTATGTTATTTTCTTAGATCACTTGAAGCCTGAATTTAGTTACCATTCTCTGTAGGAAGCTAAAAATCATTATAGAACAATTAAATGGTTCCTGAATCCTTAGTGTTTAGAATGATTGATGAGAAGATTAAAGGACAGAAAATATATATGGGTGTTGTCCGATAAACTTTATGCCAGGGTGCTGCCTGGCTTGGTAAGGTTTTTTTTCCCTTCTGTCAATTATTTAAATTAATTAATTAATTTATTTTTGGGGCAGGGTTTCATGATTAAGGCTTGCCTTGAACTCATTTTGTAGCTCAGTCTGGTCTGGAGCTTGCAATGATCCTCCTGCCTCAGCCTCCTGAATGCTGGGATTACAGATGTGTGCCACAGTGCTTGGCTCCATCTGTTGATTATTGTAGCTGCAAATACAGTTGAAATTCAGCCACTTAGACATTCATTGCTTACATGTTTTTTTCTTTACTTTTTTGTTTTGAGTCAAGATCTCTACATAGCTCAAGCATGGCTTTAAACTTAAAATCCTCCTGTCTCCCATGTGCTGGCATTACTGTCCTGTGCCACCATGCCCGGCTCACTTATACATTTTAAATATACTTTTTATACTTTTAAATAATCATGTCACATATTTTTAATTTTACTCATTGTTAAATGTCACAGTTACAGAGCAGCTGACATTTGCTTAGCCTTTCCTGTGTGCTATGTAGAAATGCTCTTAACTCATTCACTTCTTACTCTGTTTTAAGACTGTGGGTATTATAATCACTCCCATTTAACAGAAGAAGGAATTGAGGCTTAGAAGAGTTAAGATATTTTTTACCACTGTTTTTATTATTTTTTTATGTTACAAGAAGAAATAAAAATGATACAGAATTTCAAAACAAAATAATAGGAGGATAACAGTGGTTAATGTATTTCATATTTTTATCTTCAAAGTACAGATTACAAGATACTGACATGAAAAATTGATCAATTTAAGCACAAACCACTCTTTTCAATGAACTAATAGAAATTAGTAGTATAATTATCTTACTGATCATATATTTTATCACAATATCTTTGTAGTATAATTTAAGTCAGGGATTGTGATGCTTCCTGCCTTGCATTTGTTGGCCAGAATTGCCTTTGCTATTCTAAGTCTCTTCTGATTCCAGATGAATTTTAGGATTGTTTCCTCTAGACCTGAGAGGTATGTTAATGGTATTTTGATTGGAATTGCATTAAATCTGTATAACCATTTTGGGAGTATGACCATTTTTTTACTATGTTGGTTCTTCCCAACCTAGAACAAGGGATATCTTTCCATTTTCTGGTGTCTTCTTCTATCTCATTTTTTAGAATACTATGCTTTCCAATGTATAGGTCTTTTACATCCTTTGTTAGGTTGATTCCTAAGTATTTCATTTTTTTTTTGATGCTATTGTGAAAGGTGTTATTTTGATAATCTCCCTCTCAGTGAGTTTGTTGTTTGTGTACAGGGATACTATTGATTTTTGAGTATTGACTTTGTATCCAGCTACACTGCTGAGTTTATTACCTTGTATTTTGATGAAGTTTTTGGGATCTTCTATCTGTCATCTGCAAATAGTGATAATTTAGCTTCTTCCTTTCCTATTCTTATTCCTGTTCTATTCTTATTTCTGTCTCTTGGCATTAAGTCTTATGTAATTATGCAATGGCATTAAGTCTTATCTAATTGCTCTGGCTAATGTTTCCACAATTATATTGAATAGGATTGGTGATGGTGGGCATCTTTGTCTTTTACTCTGATTTTAGAGTGAAAACTTTCATTTTTTTCCATTTAGTATGATGTTGGCTGTTGGTTTGTCACACATGTTTTTTTTTTTTTTATCAGATTGAGGTAGAGACCATCTATTCTGATTTTCTTTAGGGTTTTTACCATGAATGAGTATTCGATTTTATCAAAAGCTTTTTCTGCATCTGTTGGGATGATCATGTGATTTTTGTCTTTGGCTGTGTTGATGTGGTTCATTAGTTCGTGTATGCTGAACCATCCCTGCATTCCTGGGATGAATCCCACTTGATCATGGTGTATAATCTTCTTGATGATTTGCTGCATTGTTTGCTAGTATTTTATTGAGGATTTTTGCATGTATATTCTTTAGGGAGGTTGGCCTGTAGCCTCCTTTCTGGTTGGGTCTTTCTGTAGTTTTGGTATCAGAGTAATACTTGCCTTCAGAAATGAGGAAGAATTCCTTTCCTTTGATTTTCAGTAAAGATTTTGAGGTCTCTTGGCATTAAGTCTTATGTAAATTTCTTGTAGAATTCAGCCATGAATCTGTCAGCACCTGGCATTTTCTTTGTTGTTAAGTTTTTAATTATATTTTCAATTTTAGTAACTGATGTTGGGTTGTTCAGAATTTTTATATCTTCTTGGTTCAGCTTTGGCAATTCACGCATATTTAGGTCCATTTCTTCTGTGTTTTCTATCCTATGTGAGTAAAGATTTTCAAAGCAGGTATCGATGATCTTCTGAGTTTCCACAGGATCTGTAGTGATTTCACCCTTTTCATTCATTGCATGAATTTGAATTTTTTCTTTCCTTTTTTTTGATTAGGTTGCCTGGGGTTTATCAACTTTGATTATTATTTCAAAGAATGAACTCTTTGAGTCACGAATTCTTTGTATTTTTTTTAGTCTCAATTGCATTAATTTCTGCCCTGTGCTATATAATTTCCTCCTTTCTGTGGGCTTTGGGCTTGCTTGCTCTTGTTTTTTTGAAAGCTTCAGGTGTAGCATTAGGTTCTTTATTTGCGCTTATTCTATTTTCCTGATGTGAGAATTCACTGCTATAAATTTCCCTCTTTGGACAGCTTTCATTGCATTCTGCAAGTTCTTGTATGTTGTATTTGCATTTTCATTTGATGTACATATTGTATAATTTCCTCTTCAATTTCTTCTGTGACACATTGGTTGTTTAGAAGAGTGTTATTTAATTTTCATGTATTTATGAGGCTTTTGGTTTTTTTTGCCATTAATTTCCAATTTCCTTGCACTGTGGTCAGATAATATGCATGGGATAATTTCAGTTGTCTTGCATTTACTTAAGAAGTTCTGTGGGCTAGTAGTTGGTCTATTTTAGCAAACATCCCATGTGTAACTGAGAAGAATATATATTCTGATGTTGTTCAGTGGATCACTGTGTAAGTTTGCTAAGTCCATTTGTTCACATGTTTGATTCAGTTCTGTTATTTCTTTGCTGATTTTTTGTCTAGGTGATTTATTTCTTTGTGACAATGTCATATTAATATCCTTGTTATAATTGTGTTATTGCTTAATTTTTCATGTACATTGATATTTGTCATTCATAATTGGGTGCTTCTGTATTTGATGCAGATATAGTTATGATTGTTAGCTCTTTCTCTTTACTTTTTCCCCTGAAAAAGAATGTAGTGACCCTCTTTATCTCTTTTGATAATTTTTGGTTTGATGTTCACATTGTCTGCAAATAGAATAGCTACCCCTGCTTTCTTCTGAGTTCCTGTTGCATGGAGTATTACTTTCCATGTTTTGATTTTCAGTCTGTCAATTTCTTTTTGAGTTAAATGTGTTTCTGGTATATAGCTTATTGTTGGATCTTGTTTCTTGGTCCATTCTTCCAATCTGTTTCTTTTGACTGGTGAATCGGGGCCATTTCCATTGATATTTATAACTCATATGTATTGGCTTATCTTTTGTTATTTTATTTTCCTATTGTTGGTTTCCTACTTTTTAATCTCTGTTTAATTGCTTGCCCTGTGTAGTGGGTTTTTTTTTTTTTTTGCCATGAAAGTATCTTATTTTTCTGTTAATTTTGAAAGATAGTTTTGCAGGGTACATCAGTCTGGGTTGGAAGTTGTTTTCTCTCAGGGCTTGAAATTCTTCACTGCAAGCTCTTCTTAAATTGAAGCTTATGTTGAGAAGTCAACTGTGATTCTAGTGGGCTTTTTTTTTTTGTGATCTGTTACTTCAACAGATTTTAATATTCTATTTTTGTGCTGAATTTCTGGCATCTTGATTATTATATATCTGGATGTAGAATTATTTTGGCTATGGCTGTTTGGAGTTCTATATGCCTCACTTTTGTGTGTGTCAGATTGTGTGCCAATGCCTGGGAAATTTTCTGCCATTACTTTTGTAAATAGTTTCTTCATGACATTTGTGTTGACTCCTGTTTTTTTCATTGACACTCATAAGTCTTCCATTATTTTTCTTTGCATTATCTTGGAGCTGTTGAATTATTATTTCATGGTCCATTGTTATTCTTAAGAGATCTTTGTTTTTCTTATTGCTAGCCATGATCCTGTCTTCAAAGTCTGAAAATCTATCTTCAGTTTGGTTCAAGCAGTTTTGCCAGATTTCAATGGAGTTTTTAATTTCCTGAGTATCTCTTTGGATCTGTTTCATGTAGTCTGTTTGTTTTCTATAATATTCATTCAAGGATTCCATCATTTTCCTATTCTCTATTTTTTATTTGTGTCTTCTCTAGCTATGCTGTGTAATTTCTTCATTATTATTGTCATTTCTTTTTTTACCTGAGAGATATTTCTGATCTGATTTCCTCTGTAGCCTTAGGGATTTGTTTTTTTATTTTACTTGCTGTTTGCAGAAATTTCAGCTAGCTATCTTCCAATGTCTTCTTTGTCTATGTGTCCTGTATTTGTTCCATTTGGACTGGAGGTCTGAGATTGCATTTTGCTTTTTTGTCTTGTCATTTTTTATTTCAGAAATTTTTTTTTCAAAATTTTCTTTTCTGTGATGATTCTTGAAATCTGAGTTTTTGTAGTGGGTAGCTATTTCACTAGTAGAAAAGCCTCTTTAGGAAAAGTATGTTCTTCAGGGATGTCTTCTGTGTAGGAAGTTCTTGGTTTGTATCTGTCCCCAGATCCTACCTTCCAAATTAATCAATAGTGGGAAGTTGGCATCTGTTTGGCTCTATCTATCCTCAGCCCCTTGGTGTTGGGCTATGGTGAGGTTATTACCCCAGAGCTTCCCAGTATTGTTATAGAAGTGAGAACAACTGATTGAAACAGATACGACTTTCCAGGTAAAATACTATATTTATTAATAACAATAACATCAAACACAATTTAGAAATAGACGAACTTTGGTAACTATTGATTTCTACCATTTTTTTAAATGGTAGAGATGGAAAACAAACTAAGTTCTCAGGGTCCAGGAATGGTATCTGTTCTTATCAGCCTGGGAAGTGGTTGATGAAGAAATACAAGCTTTCTGTGCCCTAGGAACTTTTCTAGATCATTAGAGATCTATGCTCAATTACTTTTTTTCAAGAGATAGGGTCTTGCTCGGTGGCCCAGGCTGGACACAACCCTTGAGCTCAGGTAGTCCTCCTGCCTTAGCCACCTCAGTACTTGAGACCACAAGTATGTGCCACCATAGTTACCTTCTTATGAAAATGATCAAATATTAATTTATCAATTAGTATATATGCCTCATTATGTCTTTCAGCAAGTTAGGACAGGCCTTGGAAATGGTTTCAGAAGTCAGCATGGCTGTCCATTATACTTATGTTTTCTAAGTGATTAGGACCTCTTATTTAATAATGCTTGTACCTCAGTTTCCTCATATGTAAAGGACACTGTTAATAGATGTGAGGACTGCAGAAATTCAGTGAACAGTTATCAGTTATGTATCTACTAAGCCTAAGCCACTGTCATGAGAGCATTGTTCCTTTACTCTCAGGTGTTTTCCAGGGTCCTGAGCTGAGGATTTGCAGTTATCCACTGTAGGGCTAGAATTTCCTGATATAATGTCATGTGCAGGGCTCACCTTTGAATTATTTGGAAAACAGTCACAGTGCCCAGCTGTGTTTGCTGGCTTGGGGTTAGTGAGGAAGCTGCACTAGAGCTGTGTGTAAATATGCACTTGGACCTGAAGGTTGCAGGGTGAGGTCAGGTTTGGAGTCCATTGACCACCACTGGTCAATCGGATGAGCATTCCCTGAAGACATGGCATTTTTTCCCCTGCCCTCTGTGCTCATTTATTTTATTTTACTGTTGTTGTCTTTTGATACTGAGGGTTGAACTCAGGGCTTTGTGTTTGCAAAACATATATTGTACAAGTGAGCTACATGCCCAGTGTCTTCATTTATGTTTACATACGATGTATTTTATCATTAAAGGGGAGATTTAGTGGTAGCATTTAAGACATAGGATGGCTGAGGAATATGTTTTTCCCCTCAGAGATTCCAGGCCTTGCAGCTATAGAAGTATCTGTATGTTTTGTAAGAGTTTGTGTAGTATGATATTTGATTCAGTGTGAGATACTATGGGTCTAGGCTCTGCAGTTAGGCAGTTCTGGATCTGAATCCCCTAGTACTCTGGACTTGGGCAATATTTATAAACTTTGTAATTCTAAAGCTTTTTTCTTTTTAAATTGGAAAGTGTCCACCTTGTGGGACTACTTATGAGAATTAAGCCACATAATACATGAGGCATATTCATTAAAGTGCTTGTTACATAGTAAGCACTCGATAATCACACCTGCTGTTGATACTATTTTATCTAATGAATAACAGTGATCAGTGGTTCTGTTCAACAATACATACATTGTGATTTCTATCTGCAAAATAATGTGGTAGATTCTGTAAGACTCAAAGTTAAATGATGTAACTTCAAAAGATCAGTGTAGCTATTACACAAGTATGATGAAATTGTTACCTTTTCTTGATCTCTTTTTATGTGTTAAATGTTTTCTGTGCATTTCTGTGCATTTTCAAAATACACCTTGGTGCAATTCTAAAATCCTAGTTTATGGATATGAAAACTAAAGCCCCAGCATTAGGGTAGGTGATTTGACCCAAGTAAGTGGTGCAAAGTGGGAATTCTATCTAGGTCTGCATATGCATATAATCACAAGTCTCTTTGTCTCTACTATCTGGAGTTCACTGTGGACTGTGATTTGGGTTTTGGGTTGGGGTAGGGGAAGTTAACCATGGTGTGGGCATTCCCAGGGAGAGAAGATGATGTGAAGATTGTTTGTCAACTGCTGGCTTGGGACGGGGTTCACTGGGGAGGTTGTGTTTGTCATAAGTAGGATATTTATGGGAACTGGGTGGTGTGCTAGTCTGAGTGGAGGGAATAGCAAGTACAGTGGCCCGAAGGCAGGGTGTCCAGAGTCAAGGGAACATGTAGAGACATAGTGGAACAAGGTAGCCTGTTTCCTTTACCAGTCTGGCAGGATTTCGGTAGTCTTCAAGTGGTTTGATAAAGCCTTTTTGAAGTGTATGTGGAAATAGTCTGTTAAAAACGGTAATATTTTAGCTTTTCCATTACAAGAGATCTTTTCTCTGGAAGTACTCAAACCTGTAAAAGATATGTGTAGGGCTTTGTTTTCTGTAGCATTGTTTGTAAAGAAAAAAATTTAGGTTGACTTACATGCATTGTGGTTGTTGAAAACTCGTGCCACTTCTCTACATTGGTGCGTTCTGTAGTTGGTTAAAGTAACACGATCAGTCTCTGTGCTCTGATAGGTTAACAGATGGTATATTAAATGGAAAGCAAGAGACAATATCTGTTGAATAATCTCATTTTTGTAACACACAGCTGACCTAAGGAGTTGTGTTCCTCTGTGGTTTAAAAATAAAGAGGACTGGAACAACATGGGTCACTTGTTTTTGCACCCTCTAGGTCAGTGACCATTTGTTTGAGTAATAGCTGGTTTATACCTGTTGTGTTGGTGTAATTATTAATAGTGCTTTTTGCAGTCTGTGGTATCCTGTTTTGGACAGTGACTTATACAGTTACCCAGCCTTCCTTCCTCTGAGGGTTGGAATAGGGGCAAAAGTCATGGGAAACTGACTACTACACATGTGACTTGGTGTAGTTTACAACAAGCATTGTTTTTATCAGGTATAATAAAGAGGATTATGCCTCTGCTGCATTATGTAGTGGTTCATTGGTAGGTTACTATTACATAGTCAGTACTAAGGGAGAAGTTACACTTTTGTATTTTTGTCAGATGTATGAGCATCTAAGTCATCCGTGAAATTAGTGAAAATTTTAATTGAGAAAAGTGTGCGGAATTTTTTTACTAATGTTCTTTTTTCAAAAAACTGGGAATTTTTGCATTACCTTCTTTCTTTGGACTCCTAGGTTATTGAATTGAAATTCTCCTATGGAAAAATAACGCACCTTTTGAAAAAATGTAAAATCGTTGGCCTTCCTTGCCTCCAAGTTCCTCAGACATCAATTTAGACACAGTGGGAGTCAAAATTACTAAATGAGCTACATGCAACCTGTTGACCTAGAGTGGGCTTCTTAGTTGGCAAGGTTCCTCTTTTCTTCCCTTCCCAGTAACATCCCAGAGGAAATGAGTGTGAGGGAAATAGCTGCAGTTAAAAAAAAAAAATGATTCACATTTACCCGAACATCAATGGGCTGTTTTTGATGTGCCAGGCACTGTGCTGGTTGATTTCACGTCTGTCACCTCTTCAGTTCTTTACAGAAACTCTTGATTACAATTATCATCTTTGTTTCATGCACATGAAAACAGAGACTCCAAAAAGCTGAGTACTTACCTAGAATACTTTGGATTCAAACCACAGGCCTTTGGTTTGGAATCTTAATGCTCATGCTACTGTGAGTGACTTTCTTAACCTCAGCACTACTGACATTTTGATAAGGATAATTCTTCCTTGTTGGAGGTTGTGTTGGGTGTTGTGACATGTTTAGCCACAACCCTGACCTCTGCCTACCAGATACCAGCAACTCCCGCCCTCTACTCTCCATCCCTAGTTGTGACAGAAAAATATGTCATTAGACCTTTCCAAAAGTTCTCTGGAGAGTAGAATAGTTGAGAATAGCTGTTACGCCAAAATAGAAGACTGTCGTTGAATCCAGATAAATCAAGAGTTAATGCTGGGACAGCAAAGCTAGGATGTGAACTCTTAAGAGTGTGTGAACCCTATGGGTCTAATATTCTTGACTATTTTATTCATTCCATTTTTTGTTTGTTTCCTGAGGAACTGGAAAACAGTTTCTGAGTCTTCTTAGTCAACAGCAGCTCTGGTTAACAAGTAGAGCAGAGCAGGTTGAAAATATTGGGGATTCTTAGTTTACTGGATCCTTCCTGTGCTCTTGCTCTCCTTGCCCTGGTCATCAGCATGAGCTGACACCATGAGTGCCCAGATTACCAGTTCCATTCACTGAGGTCTTCAGCGTGTTGCATATGGACTCAGTGTAGTTCAGTGGTGCAGTGCTGAGCCGGGAGTAAAGCTCAGCATCAAGTAAAAGTAATTTAAAATTACTGCTGGGAATATTTGGTGAAATCCCTCCTTGGTATGTGGTCTTTGTGCCAGTGTTTCTCTTAAACACTGTACGGGTCAGTTGCCTGGTCAGTGAATGGCACATTCTGGGAAGTCCCCTTGCCATGTGCTAATGCAGCCTGGGCAGCTGCTTCTCTCCATGTCCTCCTCTGCTTTTCTGAAATTAGCTGGTTATTACTGAGTCTTCCTATCTTTTATCTGTGTTTCAATGTGGAACTTTTAATACTATCTTTTCTCATATTTACGCTTTTAAGAAAATCTTGGAACAAATAGTTTGGATTATTCAAGTTGCGTTGGATCATATAATTTTTCCTTTTCTATTTTGATCCTCTTCTAAAAAATAATTTCTAAGATATTTGAGGACTTGTTTTATTTATGAGTGTTTGACAGATTAAAGTGTGTATATATTTTAAAGTTGGATTTGTCAAATTAACTGACTAGAATTTTCTATAGCTGTCATTATTTGAATTTGAAGGGTATAACTTTGGAAAGCTCACTTTGCTATTTATTCTACTTAAACAAAACCTGATCATCAGACTTAGACAATCTAGAGGATGTAGGGAGACTTAGAGCTAAGGAAATGTTATGAATTAAAAACTGATGGTCAACTTAATGCTGGCTGAATTAAATCAGCATGGTGCTGAGTGTAGGTGTTCCACCTGAGGAAAGTTGCCAACATAAATAGAGACATGAAGAGGGAGGCATTGTGGGTTTCTCTAAGTGTTGCTGTTTGAGCCGTTGGTAATTCTGGAGGAGCTTGTCACGACTAGCTTCCCCAGTGTGAGTTTGACCATTGTCATCGGAGGAGCTCGGGACCTTGTTGGTGAGAGTGGCTGTGGTTCACTTTGGGGGAGCTCTGATCCTTACATTGAGCATCACTTCCTGGCTCTGGAGGGGAAGACATGTGTTGTTTGATCTTCAGAAGAAACTTGTCATGCTGGCTTTTTGGCATGTACTTGACTGTTCTTATTGTTGGAGGAGCTCGGGACCTCCGTGTTGCTGAGGATGGCTGTGGTGCTTTTCAGGACAGCCCTGGTCTTTATTATGAGTGTGATTCCTCGGCTCCAGTGTAGAATCCTCAACCTACCAGCATAGCTCCTTCACCCCACTAGCATAAACTTTTTCTAGCTTCCACTGCTGGTCTTTGGGCCTTCTCAGCGTGGATCCATAAAGTAGACTGGCGTGAGTCCTTCACATGGGCTCTAAACCTCCAGATGGATTCATGGGAGGCATTGTCATGGGCTCTAGGTTTTCATCTGGACTAATGCAGGATATTGCTGTGGAGTATAGGCCCTTGGCTGAATATTCTGGGTCTTTAGTGTTGTAGATAATTATCTGCACTTTTTTGTGTTAAACTCTGGGGTGATCATCATAAATAATTATATAAATTGTGTCCTGATTCTAATTGTTCTCCTCACAACCCCTGACTACAACAGGAAAGAAGAAATGTTAAGCATTCACTGGATATTGTATGTGTTTCTAAATATAAAAAGTTAAGGTTTTTTTTTTTTCCTCTCAGATTTCCTCTGGAGAAATGACAAATCAGTAATACTGTGAACTGGTTATAGTCCCCTCTTATTGACACTTCTCTGTCTGTCTGTCTGTCTGTCTTTGTGTGGACATGGTGCTGGGGACTGAACCCAAGGTCTTTGCACTAAACTACACACACCATACCATTCTTTACTTTGAGACAGTGTCTTGCTAAGTTGCTGAGACTGGCTTCAAACTTTGGATTCTCTTTCCTCGGCATCCTGTATACCTGAGATTACAGGCGTGGGTGCCCCTGTCTACCTTCACCACAGTTTTTTGTGAAGTCTGTTGTTTGGTTCCCTGGGAAGCAAACTCAGAGTTGGAGATGACTACATAGGCTGTTTACTAAGGAATGCTTTGGAGATCAATTCCTGGTGGAAGTATTGGGCCAAGTGAGCAGCTGGTTTGTGAGGTGATCACCAAGGTTTCAATGGACTCATGGGAAGTTCTGAGGCCTACACAGTTCTTCACCACCCTCAACTGAGGGCCAGGCTGCATCATCCCGACAGGTTGTGCTGGGAAGGAGGTTCTGTCACCAGGGACAATGACCTGCAGTTACTTCGGACCCTGAAAGGGGATCCTGGAGGCAGGTAGCTTAGTACTGGATGTGAGCGAGAGATGTGTGTGTAGTTCATTTAATAAGCACCACTTTACTGAGAAACTTGACCAAAAGCACACGGCTGAGAAGTGGTGTATTTTAACCTGATACCATATTTGAATAGTTGTCAAACCTTTGTTTTCATTGCTGTATGACTATTGTAATGTCAGTTGCCAAGAAAGGAGTATTTTGGGCAATCCTTTTCATTTTCCATGTGGGGACACCCTTGAAATTGCATAAGTTGGCTATCTCTAATGTCTCCAGCCTTTTATTGAAAGGAATTTAAAATCATTTGTTCAAAATGAGTTACCAGCTGGAAGGGTAGTTCAACTTAATCCTTTATTGTTCCTCAGCCAGGGTTGACTTTGTTTTTTTTTTTTTTTTAAATTCGTACCAGGGAACGAATTCACTACCATGCACTTGCAAGGCAGGTGCTTATGCAGCTGAGCCAAATCCCCAGCCCCCAGGGTTGACTTTGAATAAATTGGTGTCCTTCTAATTCCCTGGGAAGCACTTTCCTCGGCAAACTCCTTACCAGGAAATACCACAGGCAACATGGCTTCCTCAGAGAAAGCTGCTAAGTTCTAGGTTTTTGTTTATAGCTGGCTACAACCCTAGGATAAGACCAGCCACCAAATATTTACTCTGTGCTTTTATCACTGCAGGGAGATCTGAGAGCAAAGGTACTTTGTAATCACCAGAATTGTTGGTGACTACAGTGTGCAAAACTGAAAATAAATACAGTTGACAGTGGAAAGAAAGCAGGAATTATGTATTCCCTTTAAATTATACAACAAGAAATTCCAAAAATGAAGTTACATTTAATCAAAATGAGTCTGGGGATTTTCAGGTAGCTGGTTTACTAATGACTTTGCAAACTAGAGAAGATCTCTGTCCACTAGCGGGGTATCAGTGAGGAATTCCCTTCTTATCATCCACTTCCTCCGCCCAGATCAGAGGGTCAGATTGTTCTAGGAAGCAGCTCCCTTCATTCAGCCTCTTTCTTGGGTACTCCAGGCCTCTTTGGGAATCACTGAATATCATGCTAAGAGACATTCAGTGTTTCAGGAGCTAAAGGTAAAACCAAGCATGGTGGTATACATATGGGAAGCTGAGGCAGGAGGATCGCTACAAGTTTGAGGCCAGTAGTGAGTTCTAGGCCAGCCTGAAAACCATATAATGAGACCCAGTCTCAAAAAACAAAGCACAAAGCAAAACAAAACAAAAAACAAAAAATGAAGTACTCAAGGCAATTTAGGTATCATTGCCTAAGTTATATAGGGTTATTCTTCATGAGCCCTGAGGATTGATGAAGGCTCCTCAGCTCCTGGTCTCAAACTTAATACCCAGCACATTACTTATCCTTTGACGTGTCATTGTAAAATAGAGTGAAGGGCAGCATCCATGTGTCCTAGAATTACTATGACAATATGTGTGATGCTTAGCATTATTTAGCATTGTGCTGAAGCATTTGGTGCATGTCAATAATTATTTCTTTAAAATAAGACAATTGATTTGAAAATGGGGAAGGAGGAAGAGAGAGATGACAGCTACCCTAAAGAAAGGGGGAATTTGACAGTGAGTTTCTCTGACCATTATTATTTTTTGATAAAGAAAAGCTAGTGTGCTTATGAGAGCAGATTGACAACACAGTGCTGTGTTGAGAGAATTTATCTTCAGTGAATGCCCAGTGTCTTTACATTTTGCTCTCAGGCTTACAGACTGTTTTTTGATTCTCTCAGTGTGCTGTGATGTAGGCATTTTTGTGCCTTTCTGATTGATGAAAGCTCAAAGGGCTTATCTATCCAGGTAGTCAGTTGCAGAACCAAGTCTTGAATTCAGATATTCCTTATTTTTGAGGGTCGTAGTATATTCAGCCTGCCCGCCCACATTTTGGGGCAGCTATCCTGGCTGAGTCATTTCTTGTGTTTGTTTTTCTTTTCTTTTGTATTGGGACGCTGCTTCCCTTCTTCCTTGGTAGGAAAGGGGCTCTGTTTCTCTCATGGGCTTGGTATCCTTGACAGAGCCCTGAGTCACAAGGGAAGAGAAGATAGTTACACAAGTAGGGCGTTCTGGGGTCTAAATCTCGCTTGCTTAGTAAAATCTCTGGTCTCTGCCCACCTCCTTTCATCCTCTTGTCTTCTGTCCTGGTGTAGCCTGCTTATGGTAGGTATGTAAAGGGCTTTCCTTCTGCTCTCAGGATTGACAGTGTGCGAAAGATCCATGAGAGCTCACAGGCCTGACTCAGCCTCCCTTGCCTCTCATTCATGTTTTCTTTACTGTGCTTGACCGTGGGATCTTTGCAGGTATCGTTCTTCTTTTTCATCATCGTCTTGTTTCTGTAACTCCTCCTCCTTCATCTCCTTTCACCTCTTCAAAACTGGGAATTGAGCACAGGGTCTTAACACTGAACTACATCTCCAGCCCTTCTTTTGTTTTGTGATAAGGTCTCTGAATTGCTAAACTGCCCATGCTGGGTTTGGTTTTGAGATCCTGCTACCTCAGACTCCCAGTGTGCTGAGATTAGAGGTGTGTTCCACCCTTGCTATCCAGCTTTGCCTTTCTTCTTTGTCTGGATGCTGTTACTTTCCCATCATATGTAGTTAATCAGTGTTTATCCTGCAGCTTATCAGTTCTATTTGGCTGGGAAGCTTTGCTGATAGGGTCTAATCTTGTTTAATACTCTCTGAAGCCTGCGTGTTTCTTTTTGTGGCATTCATCACACTTTTATGTTTTGATGTGCACTTATGGTTGTGTGATGTGCTCAGTCCTGAGCTCCCAGAAAGTCTAAAGCATCATTGGTATTTATTTCACCAGTAAATCCGCAGTGCCTGCCAGATATGGAGCTTCCATGTAAAGGGTACTCACATTTTTGAAACCTTTTGAAAGACAACAGAGTTCATCAAATGCTGTAGGATCCAACAGAGTAAGTCCACAGCTTAACTGTGTACTTGAGTTACCTGGTGATGCAGTTCCTATTTCATTATGTTCAGGTGGAATCTCTAACAACCTCCCACAAGATGCTGATGGTGGTCTTGGGACCACAGGAAGCCCAGAAAGTCCAGAAAACACATCTGTGGGTGCAGCCTGCTACCTGCATTTCGTATCTCCTCTCTTCTGACTTAGGAAGTATAATACACACACTAGTTACTACTTCACTGTGGCTCTGCACCCTGGTAGCTCCCAAGGTTCCCTCTTGTCTACAGCATGTTTTCTCACTTGCATCAAGCCTGATAGGTGGTCGTGAGATGTTCCTCTGCAATAGCAGCTGACGGTTCTGACACTAGCTGCCTAGGTTGCAGTTAAGGAATGTCCTCCAACACGTGCATCATTTCCCTTATTCTGAACATCTGTACAGGCAAGTTTCTTCTTCCTCCCTCTCCTTTTCTGCTCTGGAGTTCAGATACTTTCTCAGTTACTCTTCTCATTGTTGAGACAAAATACCCAACACCCAAAGTTAAAAGGGGAAAGGTTTAGCCCACAGTTTGTCCAGGTTTTAATTCATATTTGGTGGCTCCAAGGCAGAGTGGCACATGGCAGAGGGGCAACCATTTATGGTGGTGGAAGACAGCAAAAGCAACGAGAGAGGGAGAGAGCAAGAAAGAAGAGACATACACAAAGATACACACACACACACACACGGAGGGTGTGGGTATAGCACTTACACCCTTAGTCCTGGCATTGGAATTTGAATTAATCTCAAACTCTAGATTCACCCACTTCCCAAAAACCTTACAACTGCATGGGTGTTTGGGGGAACATCTAGATACAAACCATAACAGATGTGCTGGTGACATGCTGTGTCATAGGATTTAGAGTCTACTTGTCGTTTTTCAGGCACCAGTTAAGTTTTAGGCGTGTTGCCCACTTTTCTGTTTCTTGGTTTCCTGATTCTTTTGTTCCCAAGTTGATTCTTGCTCATTGATAATATAAGAAAGAGATAGTGTTTCATTTGGGAGCTGGAAACACAACAGTGACCTGGGGTTTAATGAAGTAAGGCAGAGCTGGCTGGCCACCTATGGCACCATGTTCCCTGTCTCTGAGGCTCTGTGCCCAAAGTGAGGCATTTGTTTATTTACCTCTTTTTTTTTTTTTTTGTACTGGGGATTGAACTTGTGCTTGCCAGGCAGGCACTTAGGCCACTGAGCTAAACCTCCAGCAAATGAGGCATTGTTACCTCATAACTCTAGGGAGGTTCAGATGCTGGTACAACAGCAACAGTAAGAGCGGACAGTATGCAGGGTGCTGGGAGACCTCACCAAGCTGTCCAAGGGGTTCCACACTGAGTACCTGAAGAGTCCTATAGCTATTCACCGGAGGGCGTGGCTGGTGGAGACAATGATTGCTGTGGATGGAGAGCATATTCCATACATTGAGTTTGTGACCCAAATGCTGGTTCACATGAACCAGTGGCACCTTGAAGGCAAGGCTTTGATCTTGATATTTGCAACAGAACATATTGAGGATGATCAGAAACCTAGTTCACTATTTCTACTGGCTCTGGGCACAAAGATCTGAGAAGACACTGCTCAGGAGACCAACACTCAGCAGTTTCTGGAGGCTCGAGAGCCAGCTGACAGAGGTTGAGATCTGTGAGGCCGAGACCCACCTGTCTCCAACAGCACTCCACAAGGCTGGGATCCAGTGATTTCCCAAGGCTGCCCTGGACCCAGCTACCATGTCATGGAGGTATTTCTGATCCAGGAATGAAACCCAGGTAGGGATTCAAGTAGGAGTCTCTGAGGACTTCTTTCTTATCTCCTTCTACCCTAGAAGCTGGGGAAGAATTCTGGGTCGTCTGTGTTTCCTTTCTGTGCTTAATATCTGCAAATATAAATTTATAAAGTTGTAATAAAAAAACTGAAGGAGCTGTACTAGGACATGCCCATGTGCTTGCTGGGGACCCCTTGCTCACACTGCATAGGTACTTGGACCTGTAGGAGTCAAGTGTAGGTAAACTCAGGAGATTTTACATAAAATACATGCTCTTTGAAGGTAATGAGCTAAAATCAAACTGAAACAAAAAATAAAAACTCAGCCTCTTTTCCTAATTATATTTACATATCTTATGTTTTCAGGTATTGTAATACTAGGCTTTAACAAATCACAGTATCATATGTAGCAACCTTAGAAACTTCCTTAATGTTCTGGTTCCACCGAGTGGGTCAGGGCTTAAACATTTAAAGAAAGGTTCACTTTAGGATTTTCTAGGATTTAGCATTTGCTGAAAAAATAAATTGCTCTGGTTTGTGTTAGTCACATATAAAGTATACACACATACATACACATGTATATATAGCTACATATAAATACACATATGCACATATATGTGTATATATGTGTCAGTTTGAAAAATTACTTGTTTGGCTTCATGAGAAGTTTTTAAGTCTTAGAGGCTTCAGATAAATCCATGACAGTATTCTATCTCTGAAGGCAGGAATTTTTTTTTCCTTTCTGTTTCTACCTTAGCATTGCAGAAATAAGTTTCTCACAGGTAATCTCTCATTTGCTGGCTGTTATCTGTAGCATAACAGCACAAATACTTTCTGTGTGGGTTGCTGGTTCTGGCCTGGTGAAGACCCAATCCTCTTGAGCAATGGAAAGTGATGTTACCTGTATGGATTTCTGTTTACCTGGCTGTGTAATGTAGTGGTAAGTGTCACAAATTTTCGTGGCAAACAGAGTCGAGTTGTCACTTTACAAGTTACTAACTTCTCTGAATGTTATTTTTCTAATCAGGCAGGAGCTGGCTGATGTCTGCTAGACTTTGTGTCAGCACAGGCTCTTGGCATCTGCTAGAGATGCCCTGGGAACGCATTCAGTCAGCCATGTGAATCTGGGGATTCTACCATTCTTGAATTCAAGCAGTTGTGGATCAAAAATATTTGGAAAATGAAAGATTTTCTCTGTACTGAACATGTACAGACTTTTTTTTTTGGTTATTGTTCCCTAAAAACTACAGTATAACTATTTATGTGTCATTTATGTTGTATTAGATATTACAGGTAATATGGGAGGATGTGTGTAAGTTACATGAAAGTTCTACACCTGTTTTTCAAGAACTTTTTAATTGTTGGCATGTGTTTGCAATACATCCTAATTACATTCATTTTGAGTTTGTGCATATACATATCACATCTTGATCTTTTTACTTCCTCTTCCTTTCTGTTCTTTTTCCCAGATCCTTTTCCCATCTCTGTAGTCTGTCTCCCTGTTTTCTATCATTGCTTTTTTATTTTGCTTTTAAAATTTATATTTTGGGTTTCTCGTATAAGATAAACCATGTGATATCCTTGTCCTATTTCACTTAGTATTTATTTTCCTCCGCATAGCTCAAATTTATCCTTCTTTATGGCTTAGTAGTACTCTAGTGTGTGTGTATCACATTTTCTGTATCTGTTCATTTGTTGATTGGCATATAGGCTGCTTCTAAAATTTACCTATTGTGAGTTGTGTAACTATAAATGTCGACATGCATGTAGCACTATAATATGATGATGTTATTTTTGGGAACAAGAATAGTGGATACAAATGGAATTTCTATTTTTAGCTTTTGAGGCATGTCTATACTAATTTCTGTACTGGTTATTTTGGTTTACGTTCCCATCAGCAATGTAGAAAGGTTCTTTTTTTCCCTGAAGGCTTGCAAGCATTTGTTATTTATTGAGTACTTGCTATAGTCTATCTTAATTGGGATAAGATGAGATTTTAGTGTTGTTTTGATTTGCATTTCTCTAAAGGCCAGATTTTGAACCTTTTAAAAAGTACTCATTGGCCATTAACTTTGCATTCCTTCGAAAGTGCTTGTTTCAGTTGCCCATTTTTGGAATGGGTCATTTATTTTGAAAGAGGTTTAATTGTTGTGAATTCTTTATATATTCTAGACATTAGTCCTCTGCTTAAGGAATCCCTTGCAACATTTTTTTCCCCTCAGAGGTGCGTGGAGGACGAGGTATGTGACCGGCCCTACTGTTTGCCAGTTGTGTCTGGTTAGGAGAAGGGAGTAAGAGCATTTGACCCTCCTCCATGCGGGGGATGGAGCTCATGGCCCTTCCTCACTGGAAGGCAGGAGAGCAGATCACTAGCTGCGAGCCAGCTCAGGCCCTGGTCTCCCAGCAGCCACCATGGAGGATGGTGCTCAGCCCTGTACAGGTGTGCACAGCCGGACCCTTCATGTGCTCTGCTGATGTGGAGGTGGGTGGGAGTGGAATTCAGATGCAAGTATAAATAGGACTGAGGGGACTGCTTACTTTTGTGTCAGTGTATGTGTGGGGTTTTTTCTTTTTCATGTATATAATATATATATATATAAATATATATATACATATATATATATAATATATATATAAAACATAAGACATAAGTCTGTATATGTGAAAAGGAGAATAAGATTTGATTAATGTTTTAGATAGTATCTTTTATGGTACTGTTAGGTGCACCAGTACCAAAATTGTGCATGGAGGATTCAAACACAGGCTTTCTACCAATGTATTAATTGGTTCTGACCCTGCAGCTTCCCCCAGCCTCCAGTGATACCTTTTTCCTCTTTTCCTTGCCTTTGTAAATAACCTCTCAAGCTCACTCTCCTTCCTTCTTCCATTCCAGACATAAAATAATGTCACCAGAGTCCTCTTTTCTTTCTTTTGCTTGTACCTCTTGTTTCTTTCCTGTTTTCTAAACTATTTTCTTCTCTCTCTCTCTCCCTCTTTCTTTCTTTCTTTCTTTCTTTCTTTCTTTCTTTCTTTCTTTCTTTCTTTCTTTCTTTCTTTCTTTCTTTCTTTCTTCTTACCTTGTCTTGTACATCCCAGCCTGCTTGTCCCTCATACTATTCCATTGTCTTCCTGGATCATTGAAAAAAGTATGAAATCATTAAAATTACTTTTCAATTAAATGATTGATATACTATTAGTTCTGTAGGTGCTGATAAAATCAGTAGTTGCTCTCTCCTTGTAACACAATGACCAGGATTGATCCTATTATGTTTAGTTGATTGAATAGGTTTATGATCATCAAAGTATAAACATAACCAAGGCTCCTGTGCCTTTTAATATGAGATAATGGATTTGGGTATCTGTGGGGAATTGCTGTAACTTAGTCCTTTCTCCTGTATTCTGATGGATAACTGTACATTTCTTTCCTTGTGTGTAACTATTTAAATACACTAACAGAAATTGGATCTGACAGATACAATAAGATACAAAAGATACACCTTTTTTGTATAGTAGCTTTTTTAGGTCAGCTCTTTTTAATCTTTTTAATCAGTGTGCCAAATGTACCCTCTTCGATACATGGTGGCTAGAGGGCCATGCCTGTGATGTGTCGAGTCTCCATGGAGAGAGTGGGAAGGTGGTGGTGAATGACTGGGTGAGAGAGGACAGGGGATGGGGAGAAATCTGAGTCAATCTTAGAGGTTATGGCTATTTCTGTGACTCAGCTACCAGCTTTTCTGTTCATCTGCACAGTTTTCAAAGTTATCATTTCTCTTTTTCTTCTGTTTTAATATTGGGAATTGAACTTAGGGTTCATGAAAGTGTGACTCTACCATGAGCTCCACCCCCACCTGATTTCTTCTTATAAATTCAGGGTAGGCAGGTTCAGGGTAGTCAGGTTCAACTAGTTAAATGAGAAGTTTCCCCTAAATGTATAGATTTAGATATAAATATGCCTGGGGCGTGTGTGTGTGTGTGTGTGTGTGTGTGTGTGTGTTATTAATTCCAGCCCTGTATTAAGTTATTCTCTTAGTGTCAGTCATTCTTGGCAATAGCCCTTCCCATGTCAGTTCCTGAAAATATCAGGGGTGAAATCTTTGCAGTGAATCAGAAGCACAGTTTTTGAAAAAATAGTACATTGTGGCTAAATGAGTATTAAAAAGTGTGAATTATTTAAAAAAGAAACATTATCATTGCACTCCAAAAAATTTAAAAATAGGTTCTAATTCCTGTCTAGAAATTGTATCCTTACAAATCAAATTGGAATTTGTCTTCTGTATATTTGCATTAAAAGGAGAAATGTCAAGGGATTAAAATTGGTGCTTTAGAGCTTCTTTATTATAGACACAGTGTAGTGACATCTTCTTACCCCACACATTTTTCGTTTCTGCAAATTTTTCATTTGTTTCTAAGAAAGCTAAATAAACGTGCTTTATTTGTAAGCTAAATATTGAAGTTACTGCTTGCCTGAGAACTAATGTGACTCTTTACTGGTGAAAGGTTTCTGTCCTCGGTGTTACTGTTTCTTTATGAGACCCACTGATGGATGA
Source organism: Hydrochoerus hydrochaeris (assembly GCA_004027455.1). NCBI lineage: Eukaryota > Metazoa > Chordata > Mammalia > Rodentia > Hydrochaeridae > Hydrochoerus > Hydrochoerus hydrochaeris. The sequence goes on from PVLA01000698.1 coordinate 251,009, forward strand.
GGCAGCAGCAGCACTGTCCTATTGATTGGCTTTTCAGGACCTGAGAGTGCTGGGGCTTATACAGCTGAAGGCAGGAGGAGGTTTATCAAGCCTGAGTGTACTGTGGGGAAAAAGTACCCAGGTCAAGAGAAAATTTAGACCTCGTAAGTGACAATATGGGGTAGTTTCTTGTTTGTGTATGTTAAGATTTCAACTTGCTGAGGACTCTAAGAGCTTGGCTTGTGGGCAGGCACATTTCATTAATATTGGCGCACATGTTCAAGTTTCCCATTGCTCTTCATGGAAGCATCTTTAAGACCTTGATCCTACATGATTCTTGCGTTATTTGGGAATAGAGTCTGATCACTTACTCATTATGTGACTGTTTTAAAGCCATATTATTTATCATCTCTGAGCTGTATTTTTTTTTCACTGTAAAATAGGGCTAATTATAGGACCTGCCTCATGTAGTTATCATGAGGATTAAGAGAAGTCTTATCTGTCAGGCATGTATGATAATGTGTGGCACATCGTAATCACAGTAAATTTTAGATGCTATGTAAGTTTTTTGAGCATTCAAAGTATATTTAAAAAATGTTCTTTTTGAATGCTCTGCTGAGGTGAGTTCTTTATTCTGTAAGGTTATCAACCCCTCTTCCTCCATCTTAAACAAACCAACACTTGCTGGTTCTTGAACATTTTTTTTTTTTGCTACTGGGATCAAACTCATGACGTTGCACATGCCAGGCAGGCGCTTAAGCCACTAAGCTAAATCCCCAGCCGGTTCTTTAACATTAAGATCAGATGGTCTCAACTTGATCTTTTACCCTACAATGCTAGCTCTAGGGCCTCTTCTGGGCTCAGTTCTGTGTGTTTGTTCCTTAGTTTTGGCTGCCGCATTTGATTATTGTCTGGAAACCTTTGTTTGTCCTCTGTTAGATACTAGGTACTTTGAGGAAAGCAGTATGTGTTTTCCATTTGCTGTCTCCAGCACCAGGACAAGGTATCTTCATAATATATTAGCATATTTTGCTGTGGCTTTTGAGCCTTGGTTTCCTTATTTTTCACTGGGACCCTGCAATGAGCTCATGAAATAATACACGTGAAATACTTTTGATAAGGCTTGGTGTGCAGTAATTTTCAGTAAGGTTAGTGACCAGAGAGAATATTGTTGGCTTTATATAAGAAACCCACATGGAATTTGAGCCCTGATGTAGGCTCTTACTGTTGTTGAAATTTATTAAGTGCCTGCTGTGGGCGAGACCTCATGCTGAATCCCACCTCACTAGTGGAGGGACCTTTCTCAGTCCACCTGCTTCCTTACCGAAACATTGGTTTCAAACACCTTTTATCTTTTTGGGCGCCTTTGCTTGGTTTTAGATTTATTCCTTACAAGGCCCGTCTAACCATTGTTTATTCACCCTTGGTAAATAGTCAAGGTAGAAGCAGCAGAATATGTGGACTGTGGTTCTTTTTGCCTTAGTCATGTTAGGTGTATTTAATAACCTATTTTTATTTTAGCAAGAAAATTTAATTGGGTTAAAAAGAAAGAGAAGGGGAAAGAGGGCTTCAGACTGAAGACTGGCACACAGCTTGCCTTCCTGAGACCATTTGGAATCCTTAGAATGCATTGGGTGAGAAATCTGAAGCTATTTTCTTAGTTAAAAGAGAACAAGACTCAACTGACAAAGACTTCATTTTGTAAAGATGTGGTTACGCAGGTTAACTTAAATGTCAAGTTTCTTTACTTTCAGGTGGAATTAGGTGAATTCCGAATGGTTATGCTGGCTATCCTGGGACAGATGGGTTACTCATTAGTTTGTAAGTGCAAGCAGAGTGTGTGGAGTTCTTACAAACTGGACTGTATTGAGCACTAGGTAATTAGCTCTTGATGGCCAAAAGATTGTGGACTGCTTGTATCCAATCCTGAGAACTTAGCAACTTGGCTAAGAAAGATTTAAATCAGTGTTAACACCTTATGTCAAAAAGTGACATGAGCTTTCTGTTGTAGAAAAAATTGTGGACTTCCTGATGTGACCTGGAAAACACTTTGAATGTTAGATCATTAAAATATGTGTTAAAATAGACGTAATTTATTTGTAGAATGAACCATAAAGCTTGCCTACTTGGCTGGGTCTTTCTCCCAGTGTTTTTGATACTGGTGGAGTATGGGTTGGGAAAGGGATTAGAAAATCATCATCATCTGTACATATGAAAATTTGGCATTTTTATATGTTTAATAAATTTAAGCATATCATACAGGGAAGCATATTGGCCTTAGATTCCTGCTTCTTTCTGTCTTCTCCCTGACCTCAGATTTTATTGTTACTGAAAAGGGATTTTTCTGCAGACATTGCCTTGAGTGATAAAGGGACAGAATGAAAAGATACTTATAAAAGGTAACATGGTTTTATCCCTACTAAACGTGAGTTTATTCTGTGTTAACGAATGAAGTAATTATATACAATATGTAAGTTAACTGTAAAACTACTTATGTTAGTTGTTTCAAGTAATGGGAATACATAAGACTAACCTTATAAAGCTATATGTGCCTTACAATTTATTGCCTCAATTTTAGGAGCTTCAAGGCTTTTTTGCACCAGATGAAAGGAATACTGCCCTGTAAAAATTGGTAGTATATGAACTTGAAGCTTTCACCAGCATTTTAGGAAAGGAGAGCAAAAACGAAAACAAATGGTTTCATAGTATAATCTGTAAATGGGGGAAATGGTCATTATCTTTTAGGTACAGTTAAATAAGGGATTCCTAATAGGTTAGTGTTGGTCTTTAAAGTCTCATTTTCTAAATATGTATTTTTTATTAAGGGAGTATATTTCAAAGCAAAAGCTAGGCATGCAACTTGGTATGTTGCTGAACTGTCACAAGTAATGGATTTTTGGAAGTACTGACTATAATAAATTTTCTCATTTGTAACTAAAACAAATGTTTATTGAGAGGTTGTTGTATCAGTCATCTCTTGGCATTAAATGGTGTGTAACAAATAAGCCCAAACTCCATGGCATTCAGCATTAAGTAGCCTCACATGGTCTGTAGGTTGGCTGGAGGACTGGTGTTTTATCTTGGAGCCCAGTTTTGGAACTGGAATTGGACAGTGTCATATTCAGCCCATACTCATAGTAAGTCAGTGGAGTTTAATAAGCCTCCCATGGAGGTGAGGGGAGGGGAGGAAGAAGGAGAGGCACAACTGAATGCACCTCTGTTACTGTTTGCCACGTCCTAGAGTTACAGGGGTGAGCAAGACTGATGGTGTCCTGCTCTCCTAGGTGTTAGGTTCCTGTGTGTGTGGGTTGGGGAGTGGTGTGGAGGGGAAAGACAGGAAACAAAAGCAAATTGTTAAAGAAGGTCATTTCAGGCAGTGACAAAAATTTGTTATATGTACTATGTTCTCATTTTTATTAAGGTTGATACTTATTTCTTTGTAGTATGACGTTGCTATCGTTTGTAAAATGTTGGCAAATGTGAACATTGGTCTGTAGATAAGTTGGTGAAGTTTTAGTGGTTTGGATCTTGTGTAAAGTCTTACACAGGCAGTGCTGGTTAGGGTGTGTGCTGAAGACCATGCCAGACCAGGCCCACTGAAGACCTGTACATCTTCTTAAGTATTTCTGATAACAGAAACTGTTTTGTAGGAACACAGTGTAAGACTGCAGAAGAAAATATATATCCCAGTTAAATTCTGCTTGTGCTAAGCAAATGGAGGAGCCCAGCAGACTAGCTCTTTCTCTGACACAGCGTGCGTTGGGATGACATCATTTGTTACCTTACGGGGCAGTGGCAGTGGTGAGAGTGGCATGTTAGGATGTGCTCTGGCTGGTTGTTTGTTGATTTAACCTTTTACTCTGGTTGGCCGGGGCTGGCTTACAGCTCAGGGTGCTCTTACCATCAGGGATAACTCAGAAAGAAGGGGTAAAGTGTGAATGTTCCCCACTTTCTGCTGTCCCAGCTGTCTGACAGAGCTGGAGAGTGTCTTGCTTTACCTGGCAGAGAGCCTCCCTCCGGTGCAGAACAGGACATGTGGGAGCTCTCCACCCAGCCTTGGCAGACAGGAGGAAAGGAGCAAAGCTGGTGGAAGTCTAAATTCGTTTTTGGGTTTAGGCTGTCAGACTGGAAGGGAGATTTTAACTGTGGGGTGTTTTTTTTTCCTTCTTAGATTTTCATTTATAGTTATCACTAAATATATTCCAATGATGGAAAATTATGGCTCTTTACTTGCCATTTGGCAGCTGTGCCTCTATCTCATTTTTAGTTTTGGGTGTATATTTTGAATTCATTTAGGTTTGAATGGGGTGGAATTATGAGACTTTAAAAAAATGAAGTGTTACATTGTTAATTTAGGGCTAGGTGCAGTATAAAAAGACAAGTTATAATGGTAGCTAGCAATTATTGAGTGCTTACTGTGTCTTATGAGTTAGATGGAGTGGCATGTCATGTGATGGCATTTCTTTCCTCTGGTCCTGGGGATTGAACCCATGACCTTTGCACTCAGCCCCATCCCCAGACCTGTTTTTACTATTTTTAAATTTTGGACATGGTCTTTCTAATCGCTAAATTGCCTAGGATGGGCTTGAATGTCCAATCCTCTTGCCTCAGCCTTCCACTGTGCTTAGATTACAGGCCTGCAGTACCATGCCCAACTTCATTTTTAAAAAATACCTAACCACTCTTAAGAGTGGTTGATTGGAGGTGCTGTAAGTATTCCTGTAGAACAATGAAGAAACTGAGGCTCACAGTTCAATGGAGGTTGCCTAGGTTACCAAGGTTACCTGGCTAATTAATGATGGTCTCAGATTCCAATCCATATTTGCATATTCTAGGACTCTTTGTTCTTAGAGCCCAGAATCAAATTCTATATTTAATTATTTTGGAAAGCAGAAAAAAATTCTTTTTAATTGGGGTGCAGGTTTTTTTTTTTTTTTAATCTGAAAGTAATTATTCCCAGCATCCTAGAGCACTGAGTACTGTGGGAACGATTGTACCTGGGTAATTACAAGTGGGCCTGGTAGAGCCGGTGGAGCAGTGCATTCTCAGCTGGAGGAGATTAGGAGAGGGTGTTAAATTCGCTGTTTTAGAAATGTGCTTGCTGATCTTTTCATTCCAACCCACCCTCTCCTGACAATAGCCTGAGAAGGATTTGCATGTACTGTTTGGGGCATGGTGATACATTTTCCATCTGACCTTTATCTGAAAAGTCTTTTAAGGGAGCTGTAAATCTCTAGAGGGAAAAATGGGTGAAAAGAATGTCTTCTTGTCTCTTTATACTATACTATTTTTACAAGTTTCATGTTTCTCATGAATTTGAGGTTTCAGTGGGGCCAAATCCCTGCCTGCCTCCCTCCCTCTCTCTCTTCCTCACTCCTTCCCAGGGCCTTTCCCTCTCTGGGCCTTTCATTGTTGGGCAAGTGCCCCACCATTGAGCTGCAGCCCCAGCTCTCAAATCCGTCCCCTTTCTGTGCAGTTCCTCTCTGTTGGGATAGCGTGAGCCACTTAGTGTGACTCACTGTGATTGTTGGCTGTTGTCAAGCTCTCTGGATGGCACACTGGGTAGCAAAGGCATCATCTCCAGGGCACATCCCATTTGTTCTTTAGATTGTTGCTTATCTCAGCACCTTTCTGGAACTGTGTTTCTTGCTGTCTGTGCCAGAGAGAAGCCAGGGCCAAGTGACTCATCTGAGGATCACAGTTGCTTCCCTGTTTGTCCAGGCCTGCATTTTGTATCTGAGTTCAGGATCAGTGGTGGACAGACAAATGTTTTTGTGCCCAGAAAGCTTGTGTGTTGGTGGGGGAGCTACTGTCTAAGACTGTCATACTTCTCAGGATTAGCATCTGACCATGGAATTGTTTGTTTCTTGTGATGTAGTCAAAGGAAATGACAAGTTAGTTCCCTCTCTGTGCAAAGTGGCTCATGTTTGTGGAGGAGAAAGGAAAGATGAATGCATCCAGTGCTTGTTTTTTTCTCTGTGTGTGTGAGTTACCATAGGCTCTTGCCTCCATGGCCCTCAGCACTCGTAGAGTTGCCTCCTCGTGAACAGGGTTTGTGAACTGCAGTGTAGCAGAAGAGTGAGTGCGATGCCACCTCTCAGCTGTTTCGCATTCTCACTGGCACCCCAGACTTGGGAATGTGGAAGGCCTGTAGAAACTCCAATTTTAGCAGATATCCTGTGGAGCTATGATGGAGCATCCTGCTGTTTCCTCTCCAGATTCTGAATTGACAGAATTGTGAGAAGTAGGAAATGGCGGTAGTTGTTCTAAGCCACTATTTTGGGTAATTGGGATAAGACAGTAGATAGTTGAAACACACACCATGAAGAAATACATAGCCAGGCTGTGGGGTGGGCTTATCCTTGGGCTGGTCCCTCAGCTTCAGTGTGTGTAGAGCAGCCGTGGGCCTGTGTTGAGTGCCGGAACATTCTGCCTCCAGACCAGTCCCTGCAACGTGCTGGTGTGTTAGTTTCTTCCCATGCTTTAATTTGTGGATGTGCCTTCTGGCTGGCCTTGTCCTGTCTTACTCATGGGATGATAAACTGCTTGAGGGAAACTAGGGAATCTCTTTTCTTCTCTGAGAAAACACTGAGGGTATTAAAGAGCATGGATCTGCAAGCAGCTGGGATTTTTTTCCATTTCCAGGGTGTCGGCACTTACTAAGTGCATTACTAGGAGAAGTTTACTTCACAGTACTCTCTCTCTGTGTGTGAGACTTCTGAACTTCAGACAACTCTTGCCTCATAAAGTCTAAGAATTGCATAAGATGACACAGCCCAGTATGATGAGACGGTACTCAATCTGCCTAGCTTGTTGTGATCAAAGTTCATTCATTTTAGTTCAATTAAAAATTAAGTGGCTCTCAGTGGTATAAATCCTGCAATGTTGAATAAAATTTTTGGTTTCGTCCATGGAATTTAGAACTGGTTGGGATATAGTTCATGCCCCATCAACATTTGTTAAATGCAAAATCTGTTTCAGTGTGCATTATTCCTCTTCACTGGGTGTTCATTAAGGGCTTGCTGGTTCTTTGAATGGTCTGTAGCTTCCCGTAGCAAAGCCCAACCTCTAGCTGCATGAGCTTCTGTTCTGCTAGCAGAGGCCCATAGCCTTTTGAAGCATTGGTAGGGAAATTCATCACTGGGCAAATCATGCAAAAGAAACAAATTAGTAATCTATCATAACCAACTCCCTAAGTCCTATTGCAGTAGCTTTCAGTTAAATGAGATGTTCTGTTAGACATTTTGTTTTTTGTTGGAGTATCTGAAAATGAAGCACGAATGATGCCCAGACTATTAGAAAGGGAAGGGTATTTGGGAAAACCCAGTACAGTCTGCATCCTTCCTCCTGAGTTCTCTTAAGATCTGGGAGGTAGTGGTGCTGTTTAAATTTTGGCTATTCATAATATGGTCTGTGGCTCACCTAGCAGCTCCAGGACCTCCTGAGAATTTATTAGGTACAGCCTAATTACTAGATATTGCCCCAGTTGGACATAGTAAATACAAATCTGCATATCAGGGAGATGCTGTTGGGCAGGTAATTGAAAATTTTCTGGTACTGAAGGGAATGAAAGTTGGTAGAATTCAGAAGGGGAATGCTAGTTTTAGGCACTTTTGTGAAGCTGCTCACTACTTTTTTGGTTCAGGTTTTCTTCAAAGCAAACTACACTCAATCCACATACATTTCTTACAGAGCCTGAAAGATGGTACTCTGTGAACTGGAGGAGGAGGGCAAATGTTTGTATAAAATTATTTATAGAATAAACATCTCTCTGCTTCTGTGTCACTGAGGTGGTTTCCTTGGATGTGCATGTGTCTGAGTTATTTGTGAAGTGTTACCTTGCACAAGGTACCCTCTAGGGATTGTCTTGTCCAGTCCTTCCACAGTTCGTGAGGACATTGAGGGCTTGCGAGGTTAACTTAGCTGCGATCAAATTCCAAGCCTTGCCAGCGCCTAAACAGCACCTTTTTCTAGGCCACTGTTCTGCACATTTGGTCCATCAAAAAAACTTAAATGTCATATTGATGGGTAAATATTTGAACTTCATTGCCTCAGAAGCAGGCCATAAAACAGTCCAGGAGGACTAACTTGTGCGCTATTTCCCTCATGCTAATCAAGAGTTACTGTTACAAGCCAATATAGTTTTCTGTGTTCTTCAATTTTCTGGGAACAAGAAAAAGTAAGTTCTAGTTCTGTCACCTGGATTTCAGTCAATACACAGGGAGTGCAAAAAAACATTTCTGTAATTCTACTGAAGAATTCTAGAACATGGGATATGATGCAGATGCCTTCAAATGCATATCTTTTTGGAAACCAGTCATGGTTTTTTGCCATGTTCACATATTTCTGAATTATTGTTGTCATTTTAGAACAGAATAACATTTTAAATTACTTACATTTATATCTATATTAGAATCGTAATTAGAAATACACTGTTATGTATACAACACACATAAGTACAAATTTCTGAGTCTCAGTTTGGTTCCTTAAAGAATCCATTCAATCTTCTGTATAGGAAAAAAATCCAGGTGCTGGAGGTATGGCTCAGTGGTGGAGCACTTGCCTGGCATGTGTAAGACCTTGGGTTTATTTCCTAACATCAAGTAAAAACAAGAATAAAAACAGAGAATTACTATTAGAGGTGAAGGTCACCTTAATAGTTCCACACCTGTCCTGAGATTCAAATTCAGAAAGGTTGAAAGAGAATTGGAAAGGGAAGCATTTTTTTTTCCAAAATACACATCACAGTTTTATTCTGGTGTCCCCATATCACTGAGACTCTTCTTCCACACAATGGCAAATATGTTAAAGATGACTAAATTTTTCCTCTTAGCATTCTCTTTGTAGGTCTATCTCTGAGCAGGGGAAACAACTTACCATCTTTGGACCCCAGAGCATTATATTACACTGAGTTCCTGCTCAACAGAGTTAATGTATTAGATGGTAACCTGCCTCAGAGGAACAGAGCACCATGGCAGGAACTGAAAGTTGTAGATGAACTAGAAACCTGTGTGGGAGATTGGCCTGACTGCTTTTGCTCCTGTGGTTTAAGAAGCTCCACTTCCATAAGGAGGCTTTCCCTTAACTGTGGCCACTGTGACAGGCAGCCATAGACTTGTGGATTTTCTGAGGGTACAAATCTGAACAGTTGATTTAGTTGTTGGTCCCCCATCAGAGGCAGCTTTAACTCTTGCATTTCTGCTAATGGCAAAATGCTTACTGAGAACCTGCTGTGAATTTTTAGCATGTGGAGCAAGATGTCAAACTTACCAGTTTCTTTGACGGGGATTTGTGTGAACATTGCTCCTCTTCTGGTCTTGCAGTCTCCACATCCTTTCTGCCCTTCCTGTGTCTGTTGTCTCCTCTTAGAACCCCTTATCCCTACCAGCAGGTAGTGAGACTTTAATCTACCTTCATAATTTATTTTGATCTGTGTATCTCTTGAACTAGTTTTTACTTATATTTTTCTTTTAGCCAAGTCTTTTTTTAAATTATGGTTTGAAAAATCTTTCTTTTTAAAGTTTAATTTACCCAATGATTCGTTAAAATGAATTCAGATCCATTAGCTTTGACACAAACTGCACCTGGTATCACAAAATGTTTCATTCCCACTCCTTGCCCATGTAGTGTTCACATTAACCTTGACCGTGATTGATGAGGGAAGATATTTTAAAGACAACCGGTTACACCAATTGAATGAAAATGCCTGGGAATGTGGTACAGGTTTAGACAATTTTACCAAAAAGTTCTTTTGGTAAGTCTAGTATACAGCTGCAATTAAAACAGAAACAATAACAACAACAAAAAAGCTAGAGTTTGATCAAGAAGCCTTACTAGCTTTAGTAGAGAGCTGTTGCAGTCCATGCTTGACATTATTTCTGTATAATCCTCTTTACAAACTGCCATTTTGGGGATTTATGGTTAAAGTGTTTTACAGGAACACTTAACAGTGCTCTGAATGGTTAGCACTGGTTGTGTACATTGTGTACATTGGAGTAAGCATCGGTGCCCTCAGGTTCTTAGCCTGTTCTGCACCCCTGACTGGAGGGTGAGGGGCAATTGTCTACATCTCTCAGAGCTGGGCTGAGCCAGTTGTTCAGTGAGGGCCTAATGTTTACCAGATGGATATCTCCATCTTGAGTAAGGGTCAAATGAAAAAATGCAGTTTTAAAATGCTCTGTCAACTATCTTAAGTGTATCTGGGCATAGTGCTAATTAGCAAGAGTGGGGAAAGAGAAAAAATAGAGTAGGAGGTAGTCCAAGGAGAAAAAAATTCACATTAGTGGTGATAATTTAAAAAATTATTTCTTGTTAGTTACAGTCATAGAATCTGCTCAGTATTCTGGCTCATAGACAGTTGATAGCCCTCAACCTGGACAGCTGGGATTGTCTTAATGCTTGAACTGAGCAGCAGCTGCTAATTACAATGAAGGCAAAACCCACAGGCTGCTCTCTTGTGTCTAGAGGTGAAGCTTTCACTGTATCTGTCTTTTGCTTTTTCCTTTTTAAAAGTTTGCTTTTGCTGTTGGGAGTTACTCTGAATTTGTCCCATTTCTGAGTGCAGTCCTGGCAGTTGCCACTTGCCACATGGTTGGTGTAAATCTTAATTAGCCTCAGAAGCTGCCTTGGGTGGAGTGATGGGGGTGCAGAGAAACAGCCACTCTCCCAGCTGCTGCTGGGCCAAGTGCTGTCTGGATTCTGCCTTAAGTTGGGCTGATGGTTTGGTTTGCACTGTGGAAGACCAGTTATGCCTCCTTCAGCCTTTAGCCCCAGACCAGCTGATCCTGTTACTAAAGAGATGGATACCCATAATTGGGGGCCAGGGCTTGATTTGAATGGCTTGTAGTGCTGTTTGCAGTTATATACTGACCTCAGTTTCTTTCTTGCCTGGAAGGTTGTGAGCACCTTACTCATAAGCTCAGAAAAGCCCGGAGGGCTGGGGCTTAGTCAGTGGCAGAGCTTGAGCTCTGGGTTAGGTCTTGGGCACCCTCACCACTGCCACCACCAAAAATGAAACAAGACCTCTAAGAGGATTTTGGTTTCACTTTGTAAACTTTCAAAAAAGCATCCATGTTAATAATAGCTTATTTATACCTGTTAGTGCTTTTGCAGATTTATTTTCTCCTTTTGTCCTTGTAACACTAGGAGCTAATTTGGGATGGAATTATCTTTGCTTAATGACATAAGCAAACAGTCGAGGCATTGAGCAAAAGATTTGGGCCCTCGGAGTCATACTTTCAGAGACTTGGGAATGTAGCACATAGATGCGTGATGAATATTTTTATATGTTTTTACACATGGCTGGGCATAGTGGTGCCTAAGTATAACCTTGTCTACTTGGGAGGCTGAGACAGGAGGATTGAAAAGTTTGAGGCCAGCTTTGGCAGTTTAGCAAGTCTCTATCTCAAAACAAAATGAAATAACAACAACAACAACAAAAACCCCAAAACACAAAAGCTCAGGTTCTGGGCTCCATCCCCAATACTTAAAACAACAACTACAAATTATATTGTAATAAAAATATAAACCAGAAAATAACCCTCCAACTTGTCAATATTATATAGCATGTGTATTTTTTTACATGTAGCTTTTCACTTGTACCAGGTCACAATACCCCTTATCCTTTGCAGGGTTGGACATACAGAGGTGGAAGAACAGTTTTCCTGCACTGTCCTTGAGATGGAGCAGATTAAGTTTGAAGACAAGGGCCTGCGCCTCAGTTCTTGGCTGAGTTCCCTGGAGCCTCACCTTTTCTAGTGGCTTTGGGAAGAGATCCTGCTTAGGAAGAGGGTTTCATGATGCTTGCGCTTTAGACCTGCCTGGGCTTACAACACCTCCTGGCTTATCTCTTGGCCTAAATTTGGGCAAGCTGTGAATGGCTCCTCTGATACTAGGTCTTCTTCTGAAAAGCAGTTTAGAGAAAAAGGGCAGAGTCCTTAACTTTCTCCTCCTGGCCAGGGAGATAGTTTATCCCACCTGCTGTGTCAGGCAGAAGTGCAAAGACACGCGAGCCACTTCCATGGTATATTTAGAAAGGAAGACCTGCCAAAACACAGCCATAAAAATGATGCCCTCTTTTAAATATTTATACCTAATAAATTAGTACTTTTAGTGCATCCATAATACATCTTGTGGAGTGACTGCCATTATGAGGTAATTACAGTTTCATAAAAAATATTAATTATCAATGTCGAGTAGAGTGCATTGTCTGGTAATGGAACTCATGTGCGGCACAGCAGTGACTGTAGTGCAGTTTGGGTCCAGTCTGCAGATCGCAGGCTTTGTGTATAGGGAGAGCAGCCTGGGACCAAGCTCTCCACAGGCTGGCGGGGGTAGCTCTGAGGTGCAGATTCGATCTCACTTAAAACTTGTTTCTTAGTGATGGGGCAAGTGGCTATTTTAATGTATTTTTAATGTATTTTTTAGAGAAGAAAGGTCCAGTGTGCATCATGAACTAAATTATTTTTCTTTCAGAATCTGTTTGCTTTATATGGACTTACTTATTTTTCTACTCTTGCTTTTTGCATCAGTAGTTACTGATTCATGGACCATTGTTTACTTGTGCTCCCCTTTGAAGTTGTGAAAATTTGGCAGAGTCCTTTTATCAGAATAATGTGGCACATGGGAAGGGTCTCCATGCTTTTTCTGTGAAATGACACTAGTAAAACCACTAGTAAGTGTTTCAACCTAGACTTACATCTTTTGAAATTGCCTTAGTTTGAAGTAAAAAAAATTTGAACAGACTAATGTGATTTAGATGACATGATTTTAAGCTTTGCTGTATATATGTTTTATTTTTAGATGGTACTTTTTTTAAATTTTAAAATTAAAATTAAAGACTTTATGTGCTTTGTGCACATTGGCAAATACTCTACCCTGAGCTGTACCCTCAACCCTTAAAATAAGTCATGTGTTTGTTCTTCCAAAGCTCCTTTTCCCACCAATTCTCTGCTGCTGTAGGTACTCAACACTGCTATAGTAGACATACACATGAGTTGGGAATGACTACTTCTAGGTAGAAAACCATCAAATTACTGTTATGTGATGGTTTTCTAGATTTGTAAAATTAGAATAGTGGTAATACCTTTAAGTAGGTGGGAGTAAGTTAATATATATGAAGTAATAAGTAGTACCTGGTATTCAGAAGTACCCAATATGTTGTTTTTATTACTGTTGTTATTGTAATTTTTTCATTCATCAGTTGTCACATAATTTACTCATCAGATATTAATTGTATCTCGTAAGAGAATTTGCTGGATATTGGGAACCTAGTGATTATTTGGCATGTTATTTGCTAATGAACCTTCCACACAGCATATATAGTATTTGTTGTTGTTGTTTTAATTCTGTGTATTCTTGGAAATAAATTGTTAAAGGGACTATTGTGGCCACTCTGTGTGTTCACATCACCACCTCCTTTTTAAGTTTTAAAATAATATTCTCAGTTTCATAATGTACCCAGAAGCGGTGGAGAAGTTTCCGCTTTTCTTTGCAGATGAAGCAGCTTGAGGCCCACAGCTCAAGCTCCTGCCCAAAGGGAGGTTTAGAGAGGGCCTTCTACCCCTATGCCCAGGCCTTGCTGTAGTCCTGCTGCAGAGATGCTGAACAGTTAGCCTGCAGTGCTCCAGAAGTGCTTAAGGCAGCCCCATGTCTCCTCCTTGACTGAGTGTGTATGATTTTAAAAAGACTTTGTTAGTCTTTTGAGTTGTGTGGGAAAAGATAGCCAGGCCCTTTCCCTGACCATGGAACTAGAACCATGCTGAAGGTTGGATGAAATTCAGAATGTTCCAGGAACACATACTAAGTATTCTTAATAATGTGAATGAGGGGTGTCAGGTGAAGGATGACTTTTTGAAGAAAAAGCATTGGAGTTGACCCCTATTCATGAGTTGTATCTCTTTGGGCCAGAAGAATCACAATAGCCAATTTGTTAGCTTAATTATTTTGGTCGTATACACGGGGATTCTTAATGAACATTGAGAATTGAGATTAATTGATATACAGACTTCTCCTTGTTGGAAATGTGCATGACAGGCAATTGAGAAAACTTGGAAACAACATGGTTCCCAAGTGTCATTGGCAGCTTTTTTTTTTTTTTTTAATATCTATCACATTTCAAAAGGCTAAATGGGCTTCAAGTTTTTGAAGTGAATTAAAGACTAAAAAGCCTTGTTAAGTAGGAGTATTACAATTTTTTCCTCCTGGTGCTTTGAGAAACTAAAATAATCTTCTTTTCCAGTATTGTTTATTTACTGACTACCTGTTTGGAAGAAATGTCGTATTGTTGAGAATAGGGAAACTGTGGTTAGAGGAGGGCAAGAAGTGAGGTGGGACAGACCCAGTTTGGCTTGAATGTTTTGCATCTCTGAATTTAGGTGAATACGATTGCAATGCCTAATGTCCAAGAAAATTGGAAATAGAAAATTGGAACATTAAAACTAAAGCTATTAAAAAAACCTATCAAGAATGTTTCAAGGGATGTAAAAAGAATCAAGATGTGATATGTACGTTCATGTACCAGTTCCCCAAACTGAAGGTATTTATTCCATGTTGCAAACATATAGTATACTAATAAAAATGCTTTAAATGTTGTAGCTACTTTTAAAAGTTTCCACCCTACTGGATACATTTCCTAACCTCTACTGACTTTTAGATAATTAGCTAAGGGCAAGGCTATAACATAGAAGCAATAAATAGGTTAGATATAGGTCCTTAGTTCCTCCCCATTCTCAGGTGGACTTGGTTGCTTGATCAGAGCACCTTTTTCCACCATTCTGGATGTTTGCAAAGTCATTCCCAGTTCATGGGAATTAGCATATGAAATCAAATCTATCTGCCATTTCCTGATATGACCATTTTTCTGTTAATGCAGATCAGATTCTATTTATTTATTTAGTGGACCAGACTTTATGCACATGAACATAATTTTTTAAAAAAGACCACCTTATCTTAGTATCTGAATTAATATTTGCAGAAATCTTTAATCTTAGCTGAAGAAGTGGATTCTGTAAATATGGTTACAGCCTATCCTAATTTTATCCACAAATGAGTGTGCATGGAACTTGTCTCTTGGTTCTGAATAAGGGCCAGTCTCTAAGCTTTTTTAGCAGAAGTGTGTAATTAAGGTAAAAGGGTTCAAATAGTCCAGCCAGCCCTAAAATTAGCTCTTGCTTTGCTAGTTCCCAGGTGCAAATGCATGCACCTCTGGGCCTTTCACCCTTGATACACTTGATGTCTTTTGTAAGGTGTGTGTGTGTGTGTGTGTGTGTCTGTCTGTCTGTCTGTTTTACCAGAATTTCAGCAGATTTGGTTTTGGCCAAAGCAGAGAGCTGAATTATTCTCTCCTGTGGTGCATTAATCATATTTGAAATGTTGATTAGAACTTTGGAAACCTGTTTTTTAAATATTATTTTAAGGGTCACATTAATTATGCTTAGCTTATGATAAGCCTCAGCCTTTTTTGAAGCTCTTTTTGGGTTGGTGCTTTGAGAATAATGTAATTTTTTATTAGCTATATTTTATTTTAGAGTGAACGTAGGTAGGGCAGTCAAAGAGAGGGAGCTTTGAGCCAGGTATAGTGCTGGACCCCAGTAATCCCAGCAAGTTTGGAGGCTAACACATGAGTATTACAAATTTATGAATCACATTAGTTTGGGCAACTGAGCAAGAACCCTGTTTCAGGAAAAAAAAAGGATCGGGGTAGTTGGTGGTAGGGCACTTATCTGGCATGCTAGCATGTGTGTGGCCTCTGACTTCAGTCTCTGGTATCAGAAATTAAAGAGAGGAGGTTTTAAGTGTGCCTGTCAGGAGTTAACCATCACAGCTACAAATTCCTTATTAGCAGCTTTGGGAGAGGAGCTTGAACCCTTGGCTATTCTGAGTGCGCATCCCAAGTTATGCAACTTGTCTTGTGCTTTAGTATCTAGGGTAGAGTGAAGATGACCATATTACCTACCTCTTTTGAGTTGTTGCAGGGTTAAATAAAGGGACATAACAGATACCTACCTGTACACTGAATGACCAGTATAGTGCCTGGTCCGTGAGGCTTCTATTGCAAGAAGTCAGGGTGAGGAGAGGCCAGACCTGGGGACCAAGGTGAGGCAGGTGGGGGTTTGACTGGGCTGAAAAATTTAAGGGGTCTGAAAAAGCTTGAGTAGTCAAAGCCTGTAATAGTTGATGTGTCATTTTATTGTATGTCTTTTGGCGCTAAGGATTGAACCCAGGGCCTTGCACATACTCAGTGTGTGTCTTACCTCTGAACACAATCCCTAGACTCAGTGTATGACCTTTAAAAACAAAGATGAGATATTATCTACAAATCACAAAATATCAACATCATGAATGAACTCAGTGTGTGACTTTGTGATTGTATGCCGGACCTGGTGATGGCTGGGGGCACCCTTTCTGAGGCCTTTCTCAGGAATGCTGACCAGTCTGTACTGACCCCTTACTAGATCACTTCCTCTGGAGTCCAGGGTGCAGACTGACTCTAGTGAGGTGTGCTGTGAACAGTTTATGGAGGATAACACATTTTTTTTTGTCGGAAAGACCTGTAAATATGGGTGTGTCAAAGTTGTGTTCATTATGTGGAATATTTCTATTGATGAATTATTTTAATTTTGAGTTTTATTATATTCAACAGTGAGCATGTAACAGGAAAAAAATGCCACAAAACAAAGTATTGCATGTTTAATGTTTATTGTTGATTTTAAAAAGCATCAGTTTCCCACATCAACTGGTTTTTGGTAAACAGAGCCTAAAAAAGAACAACAGAAATAAATTCCTACAGGAACTTTAATGGAAATACCAATAGCACACACACACACACACACACACACACGCTGGCCTTGTCATTTTGTCAGGAAGGTCTTGTGGGGAGTGGCTAGACTGGATATCAACCACATGTGCAGGGCTAGGGCAAGGCTGCCTTGGGAACAAATCACTCCAGAGGCGAGCCATGGAAGCACATTGGTGGGACTAGAGCAAGGCCAGTCCAGCAGGTGTCTGGCCTTGGTGTTCTTCCCTGTTAACCACAGCATGGATGGTTCTGAGAATGTTTCACTTTCAGCGTTCTCAGTGAAACACTGAGACCTTGCACTTTTGACCCTGTTGCACACTTCTCCCTTTTACTGTGCTTCAATAAAGAGGCAGACCATGCTGGGTTGTCACTGCTTCTCCATCAGTGAGGTCAGTCCTACCTGGTCCCAGCTTTCCTTTTAGTATGTCTGTGGTTTTTTTCTTACTCTCCTATTGCCCCCTTCAGGACCCTGCTCCCTGCCCCAGTTGTAGCAGGTTCTTACTATATTATGCGATGAATAGTTAACAGGAACATGAAATGTCAATAAAATAAAATTTAAATTCTTAATATGTATTGTGTGTTTAGAACAGACGTCAATATTTTCACATTAGCTGTGTACTCTTCTACAAAACTTAAGAGATAACATCAGAAATAAAAACCTATATGAACTACAGTGTAAACACAAACAAAAAGCCTGCTATAAAAATAAATTTGGCTTCAACTCACACCCAAGGCAGACTTCACGCGCGACAACTACATGCTCCATACACGGATAGCATGTGTGTTTTGTTTTCGTCCTTTCTTGTAAGGCACAGTTGCCACTTTTTTTGTTTTCCTGCTGTTGTTGTAGTAGGTCTTTGTGATGCTGTGCCTGCCTGTTCACCTGCCAGCTCACCAGTGCACTTCACAACTCTTTTGTGTTGTTCCCTGGGCAGAAACGTTTTGTTTTTCCTCAGCTATAAATGATCCCTTATGAACTCAGTCCTAATCCTCTAAGAAAATTTCTCTGTGGTAGTTTTCACTTGTCATTTTTTTAAATCAAACTATACCATACATGGTTAGGATCTAGTAAAACACAACCGTTGGCCAGTGCTTTATGTTTTGAGTGCCATTTAGTTGCTACATAACTCAACAAAAATATCTACTTTGCCTGTGGTTTTGTTGTAGAAAGTTACCACCTCAGGCTTCTGTTTTGTCTAGGTTTCCCTATCAGTGTTACCATCATGGCGAAATGTTAACTCAGCAATACAAATTTGTTTTTCTTTGCTGTATAGGAGGCTAATGTAAATCACTCTGAAATCCTGAATTTTTACTATGGAAGTCTCTGTTTTGAAATTGCAACATTTCATTTGAAATTTCTGCTTTGTTTCTGCTATAGTTCCTATGCTGGTCAACTTGTGCTGTGTTAGCAAACGTAACATCAGTTGGAAACTGGTAAACCAACTATCCAGTGTCACATTCCGATTAGTTTGGGGGATGGGAATGAGAAGTCTGTGGACAACATTGTTGAGTTTATTACTATATAAATAATACCTGTTGGCTGGATTCCAGGTTAAATATTAAAATTGAAAGTATAATCTGTCTTCACATCTAGAAAGGCATACATTTTTATGCTGTATTTTGACCTATCACTTTTCCATAAATCTTTTACATTCCTACTGCAATCAAAAGAAGTATGTGCTAAATACAACAGATCTATGAATGCTTTGAGTTATGCTAGTGAAGTGTCATTATAATAAATACATTTTTGAATATGGCTGTTGGTGCATATAGAATGTTTTACTTGCACTTGAGCCTTTATGTATTTCATAGCCTCCTGTAGCATTTTGTGTTGCAGTTTCCAACACTGAATGTGTGCTGGCATTCCGTCCAATACATTTCACCACTGTGGAGACCCTGACTGTATTTTCAGACCTAGTTCTAACATTGGACCAGTCTATTTGATGGTGTGGCCGTTTTGCCTATAGAAATACGTGCTCACATGACTGCTTTATCATCTGAATCAAGGAGGTCTGTGTTCCCCATTTCTGTATCAGTGTATTGATGCTCCATGTTAGTGTCGCTGGGACTTATACTGACATGCCGGTGTTAAAGTCATTGTCGTCATCATCATCATCATTATCATCATCATCTACCCACACCACTCTTCTGGATTTTATGATAATGGATCATCTACATCTACATCTTCAATGAGTCATCCATCTGATGGTTCCCTTTCAGTGTCTCCAAAACTTGTAAATCTGGTTATTTTGTGTGCCATTATACTGAATTAGCTTGCCTCTACCAGAAAAATGAAAAGACAACTTTTTAAAAAATGAATCCTAGATTGGTGTTGAGTATATTATACCCTCTGTGATGCTCAGGTAAACATATACAAAACCTGTTACTAGAAGCATCATGTGGGTGAAAATCGTGGTTTGACACTTCTGTACACGTACACACAACTTGTCTTTTGTCTTACTCAATGAGTAAGCACAAAGATTACTTCCTGTGTCCCTCAGACAAAGGTACTAAGTTGCACAGCCAGCTCCTCTTAACAGTCAAGTAGAGAAGTAAGGGTTGCATTTATGGAACCCAGTGTTATGCTCTTCAGGTTTTCAAGAGACTGATTCTATAAGTTGTAGTCTTCTGGGCTGATTCTACCATTGCGTGCACCTTCAGCCCTGACACTGCAGTAATTGCCTCTCCTACACCCAAATGCTGTTTACTTTTGAAAAGCCCCTCACTGTATCTGTTCTCTGGAGAGGTGATGCCTAGTTCCCAGTTCCTAATCCTTACCTGCATTTTAAAAATGAGACAAAGAGAAAAACAATATGCCAGAAGAGCATACTGCTGATATTTTGCTGATATTTCTCTTGATATTTTATGGTTCTAGTGAAAAACAAGTGCTGCCATTAAAATTCCTGAAGCCACAGGAGCTGAGAGTTTTACTTGCACATCCCCAGTGAAGTTAATCAGCTTTCCTGGGGTTCCTGGGCTCCTGGGTTAGGCCGCATCGAGGAAAAACAGCACTATCTTGAAGAGAAAAATAACCGAAAGCACACTTCCTAGTGAGCTTCAGCAGCTACTCCTGAAAGAGACCTAATTTAACCCCAGAATGGTTTTTGTTGGATGGTATCTTGACTTAGCATCAGGCTACTTCCCAGTCCTGGGGATGTGATCTGTTGAAGATACCTGAGTGGAAAGTAGTGCAGTAGAAAGGGCTGCTAGGCTGAGGTTGTGTCTCATTTACCATGTAACTGTAAAAAATTGGATTGAGTTTCACCTTCAGTTTTTATTTATTGTTCCATGGATCTTAATTTTTTTTTTTGTATAACTGTTGCAAACAAACCAACCAACTAACTGGCAGGTCTCCCAGTTTAAAGCATTTGGTATAATAGGAGAGGTCCTGGGTCCTGCCCTGACCCAGGGCAGGAGTCAGTTCCTACCCTCTAGTCCAGCCTTCCCAACATTGCAGATTCCAGGAGATGTGCTCTGAGGAGAGCAGGACGGCTGATGCTCTGATGAGAAGGCGGCAGGCTGGCAGGCTATTCTAGCTAACAGCGTGCCTGCCTCTAATCCTGGCACCCTGGGAGGCTGAGATGGGAGATTGCAAGCTCTTGCTCAGGCTGGGCAACTAAATAACTTAACGAGATCCTGTCCCAAAATAAAAAATTGGAAAAGGGATGGGGGATGAATCTCATTGTGAAGCTCTGGTTCAATGCTCAGTACCAGCCAAACAAACAAATAAATAAATGGGAAAAGAGAAACAAACAAAGAAAACAGACTTGGATTCCATTTTTACCACTTAGAAGAGTTTTCTCATGTGTAAGATAAAAATAATACTGTTGTGAAACAAAAGTAGAACTGTAGCTAGCACCTAGGGAGTCTTCCTTACAGTATAATTAAGTTTTTATTAACTTCTTTCTTTTGTGTAGGCTTATGACAGATAATAGGCATGCTAATATGAGACAAATGCAGACAAGGTAACTGGTGATGATATGGGGTTTTGGTGCTGCAGATTCCTCTGCGAAGTAGGTGCTAGAGACAGGGCTTGGTTCTGTGTGGGAGGGGGACTCAGGACCTACAAAGCTCAGAGGCACAGAAGAGCCAGATGAGTTTGAGGAAGAAGAGAAGGCTGCTGTGACTTATGTGCACAAATTGGAGACAGCTTGAAGATGAGGCTGAGGCAGGTTATAGATAGTGATGGCTGACCTTTTAGAGACCAGGGCCCAAATCACAGCTCAAAACCCTGCGCTTAAACCTTAATATCTAGGGTTTGTCTGCTGGGGTGATTCTGGGGCCACTTGACTTGCATGCTGACAGAGAGGGTTCTGCAGTGTGCACCAGGGCACCACCACACTGCAGTATCTTATCAGCTATGGAAATGAGCTTGGGTTTTATTGTAAGAGTGGCCAGTGGTGATTTGTTGTACACAGTCTGCTGCCTGTGAACAGGTACTGGGTACCCATGTGTGGTCAGGGTGAAGACCTGTGCAGTGCTAGCAGGCTGAGGGTGCCCATGACACACAAATGATCATGTGGACCCCTTGCCACTGGAGGGTATGATGAAGGGCCGCAGGGTTAGACTCAGACCTCTTAGTCTCCTTTGTGAGGTTGACATACCTAATGCACAGGTTAAGTGGAAGGAAATCCTGTAATGTCACCATCATTTATATACAAATATTGAGCATCATTAAAAAAAGCCCAGGGTTAAGTGTTTTAATTGACATTTTGGTTTCCTAGAATTAGGATTTGAAAGATTGCCTGCTGGGATCATTTCCATTTCTTGTTAATTTGAAATATTTAAATGATTTCTGCTTGAAAATAACTGTGAGAGGGACTTATGCAAATGAAGATATCATCTGAGGATGCCTTCTACCTGTTGTACCTTTTGAACAAAGCAAATATGAAACGTGTAATTTGAATTAGAGCAGGCAGCAAAGCTTCTGCTAATTCATAGTCTCCTGTGCTTCTTACGATTTACCTGAGCTGTAGAATCTGTGTATGTCTTGTATGCCATTGTGTTTGGTTCAAACAAAGTCAAATGCAAGGGTAATTAATTCCAGAATGTAATTTTTTTTTTTACTATGAGTAAACTCACTGGTGAGAAAGGTGTTTTAAATAAATTTTATATAACCTACATTTGAAATAAAAAATAACCCCTCAATTTGTGTGGAGAATTTGTTTCAGAACTCCGCCACACCAAAATGATTAGATACTCAAGTTCCTTACATACAGTGTATAATATTTGCATATAACTTATGTACCATCTCCCATATACTTTAAATCATCTCTGAATGACTTAACATGCATAATACAATGTGAATGCTGTGTAGATGGTTGTTATTCTTTATCATTTAGGGAATAATAGCAAGAAATATAGTCTGTGCATATAGAATATTTATGTTTTTAAAAATTAAAATTTTTTCTTGGTACCGAGAATCAAACTCAGAACTGTGTGTTTGCCAGGCAGGCACTGTGCCGCTGAGCTGCATCCTCAGCCCATAGATGGAATATTTAGATACCACATTTGGTGAATCTAGGCCTGAGGGTTTCATACACAGGAATAGCCATTCATGCTGACTGTACAATAAATTACACTATTTGAAGTGTTGGTGGTGATTTACTTTATTTGTGAATAATTTGTGATTTAGCAGGTCTTAAAGAATCACCTAATGTCACAGATATGTTGGCTGTGGGCTGGCCGAGGAGGAGGGGGAGGGGGAAGAGGGGGAGGGGGAAGGGGAGAGGAACAGGTCACAGCTAGCACAGAAAGAAGTGGTTAAGTTTGCTAAATGCTTCTGGCTTCTCAGAATTCAGAGTAAAACCCTGGTGAAGCACTGTCAAAGAGTAATTTTGAAAGAATCAGGGTATAAAGTAGCCACAGAGATTCCCCTTTGGGATGGGGGCTCTCTGTTATTCAGTGACAACCGAGTTCAGTCTAACATTTGTTTCTCTTTAATTCTCAGCTCAAAAGTTTTCCTTGGAGTATTTTATATTAATGCATGGTGGTGATTGCTATTATCCTCTGGAAACATCTTAAATAAGGAAGACTATGGCAAATGCAGGTACCCCAAGGTTTGATGTAGTCAGAAAAGGGCTTGAACTCAGGAGAATCAACATCCATCAGTTAATTTAGTCCAAGACTCAGAAACATTTGGTTACCAATGAAAAAGTAGAAATCAGTGCAAAGCTTTTGGTGATTCAAAGGTCATCTTCCAGCTGGGTGTGGGTGCGGTGGTGCATACCTGCAAGTCCAGCACTTGGGGGACTGAGGCAGGAGAACTGCAGTGAGTTCAAGGCCAGTCTGGGCTACATAATGAATTCACAGTTAGCTTGAATTACATAATGAGGCTTCTCTAAAAATCAAAAATACAGAAAAAATTTTGGAAACCATTTTCTAATTCAGATGTAAATAATAGGGCGTTTTAGAGAATGTTTCCTTCTATTTTATGCCTTATATACCATGGAATACTGATAGAGACTGGAAATGGCAGAGCCATTTTGTGGTTTTAGCTCTTTTACTTAGCTATATCCTGTACTCCAGAAAGAGATGTGATGTCAGAGATTTGCTTTCTGGGCATTGACTAATGTGTTTGCTAAGTCAAGTCCTGAATTTTTAGAATGAAAATAACTATTGTTATGAGTTGAAACTTGGCAGCAAGAACATTTCAGCCATTTTGGGGTCAGGAAGAAAATCCAAGTTGACATTTCTCATGGATAATTACTGTTTCTTCTTTTTATCTTTGCAACATAATATGAATAATTTGTGTAAGGTGGTTTTTTTTTTTGTTTGTTTTTTGGTAACTACAAAAATAACCCTGCCTGTGATGTTGTGTTGATTTGTCACTGTCAGAGTTTGGCTTTGGGATTGAGATTTGATGGTTTCTAACTTTGCAGCTTCTGAGACGTCTCCCTGTGCTCTTGCTTCCTGGTATTCATACCCTGTGCATTTTGTTTCTCTGCTGTAACTTGGTGTGTGTGACCAATAGTGATTATATGTCATTTCCAATGTTAGGTGAGAAAACTCTGCTTTTTTGTGCTAGGCATCCTTTCTGTTTTTCTCTTGGATCTTGTGCTCTGGGGAAGGCCATGTCACCAGTAGTACTTTGGAGAGACTCATGTCGTTTCTTGGGTGAGCTTGGAAGTGTGTCCTCCAGAGTTAGCAGTAGTATACTGCAGAGTTAACACTGACTGCAAAGGTGGGAGAGATATTGAGCCAGAACTATCCAACTAAGTCACTCCTGGCTTCCTGATCCTTGGAAATGGTCAGATAATAAATGTTTGTTTTAAGCCGGTGGTTTGTTACTTAGCAATAGATAACTGTTACAAACTGGTTGGTTCATTTACCCACTTGCCTACACCTCCCTTCTTTCTCCCAGCCTCCATGCTTTCAGCCGGTGTTTGAGGGTCTCCTGTGTCTTTGGAATGTCAGCCGATGATGAGAGTGCTTGGAGGAGCGTTGTGCTGTTCTTACGGAGGGAGATGGATCATTTTCTGCAGCATTCTACTGTGCTTAAACCCTATCATATCACTTTCCTAGGATTAAATCTGAGTTTCAGAAGTAAAAAATTATTTAAGGAAAGTTCTTAGTTTTGTATACCTTTCCTTATTGTTTATGTAATTCAGGGCAGGGAATGATCAATACTCATTTAAACCATCTTTGATTTGCACTACAAAATGAATTTTAGATGAACTTAATGCATATCGTTTGTATTTATACATTGTGCCATGTGTTAAGTAGGTTATTTGTCTTCATTGTTTATGTTTTCTCAATTACGTGAATTGTTCTGAAAATGAAAATAGTTTAAGAAAGAAAACAAGATGAGTCAAATTAATTATAAGTATGAATATAGATGGAGTGTTTTCTGTGTGCCAGAGTCTGTGCTAAATAATTAGTGTACATTTGTTCTAGTCTACCAAAATATTATAATTATTATCATCTCAATTTTTTGGAAAATAAAATCAAGATTTAGAGTAGTTAATTAGAATGAAGACCAAAAATCCTTAAATCTTGGAGATAGGTTTCAACCTGGATGGTCAGCTTCTGACTCCTCTGTTCTGCATATGTGTATAAGGCTATCCACTGGTACCTGGGAGCATCCTTTGGCAGTTTATAGTTTGACCAGGAGAAATCCTGGCAATACCCGCTGTGTGCTAAACAGAGCCCTTAAAATGTGATTCAGACAAGTTCCTATCAGTGTGCCATGGGACCTGCAGTGTGCTGTCGGTCAAACTCTGTGTGTCCCCAAGGAACTTTTTCCTATTTCCTTTACACAGTGGCTGCAGATGGGAAAAAAATTAGGGACAAACACATTTTGGGCTTTGAAAATCTATTTTATTACATGAAACAATTTTTTTGGCACTGAAGATGGAAACCAGGGGTTTCACACTGAGCCCTTTTTAAAATTTTGTTTTGAGGCGGGATTCCTCAGGCTATACTTGAACTTGCAATCCTTGCCTCAGCCTCCGGAGTAGTGGGGATTACAGGTGTGTGCCACTGCCCCTGGCTATCATATTACATTTTGATCATGTCAAGGGAGAGGTCTGAGATGAGTGAGTGGGTGTCTGGGGGCCGGGTGAGCAAGCTGTCTTTATTTTGAAGTTTTCACAATGGTGTATCTGGCAGGGATAGAGGGTAGTATGTGAACTGATTCACAGAACACGACTTTAATGAACTGGTTTTATTCTGAACATTGCTACCTACTGGATCTGTGACTTTTTCAGGTTGCCTAAACTCTTTTGAGGTTATTTCCCCGTATATAAATAAGAATAATAAATGTTCTTACGTTTTTCTGAAGACTGAATGCCTGCTTATAGGCGTTTAATCCATGGGGACCATTAATAGTCGAAAACGTGGTTGCCTCATATATTTTCTCATCTGTTGCTGTTTATATCATATTGTTATTACCAGCCTCTTTCACCAGATCCTAATCCTTCAGAGAAGTCATAATGATTTTAATAAGAACATGTGAGATTTCATGCTAACTGGAAATTGTACATGAAAGAAGGAACAAAGTAATTTTAGCCAAGCAAAGATCATACGGTGCCTACTGCCAAGAGAGGGTTACCTAGTCATGCTGCAGTTAAAAAGAATCCTAAATGTTCATATGTAAATTAAATAATTGAAGAAGGAAACATATGTGTCACATGGCTTATGTGTTTGGCAGTGGAATGTGACCACATCAGAAAATGGTTAGAATCACCAAGGAGTCATCAGTTAAGCAGCAGTTTCTTCTTTTTGTGATTTTCTGCTGCTTTTCAACAATAGCTAATCATTTAAGTTGACAACACTGGCTCTGTGTCATAAAGCCCTTTTTCAGTGGCTTTTTTCCACTTCTTTTTCTGCTCCTTGAGTATGTGCCTTCCCCCAAGAGCTGCCTTAGGACCCTCTCATTTTTCCATGGGGGAATTTGGAACTGCCCTGCCATACGAGGGTGCAGAAGCACAGACTGGTTAGGCTACAGCAGAGTGGAGCTGGCCTGCAAGAAACGTTCTTCCTTTCCCTTCCCTTTTGCCCTTGCGTCACATGGCTGGGTCATTGTACCTGTTGACTTCTCTGTGTTGGGCTGCAGTTGATGATTGAGTACACCCAAGAGGAAGCTATATTGAGCGTGGAGCATAGCAGAGTAACAAGTTGTTACTTGGAAAAATAAAAAAAAATAGAAACCCTGCTCTTCCCACTTCTTTCTCACTAGTGAACACCAAGTGGAGCTGGAGGAGGAAAGTGGAACTTTAGTATATGTGCTGCCGAAGCGAGCACTGAAAGTGGAACTTGAGCAGAGAGGAAACTTTCCTTCTGGAAGATGCCAGTGTCTTGTTGAAGTGATGATGATGCCAGTTGGCTTCATCGGTCTTTGTGGATGATGACAGGGGTCCCCTGAACACTCAGATTGTTCATACTTTGGTTTGAATTGCATGAAAACACTTGCTTGTGTGAATGCACAGTTTACTTCTTGTTTTGGTAAATGGTCCCAGACATTAGAGAGTGCTGCCTGCCATCTGAGGGCTACAGCTGCTGCTGCAGGGAAGGAGACACCGTACAGTGAGGATGCTGAAACTGCAAGTGCTGCAGGGAGCATTAGCAACTGGGGCCTCTTTAATCAGATGGTCTCCAGGGATGATAATGAGGTAGGAGATATGGTACGATGTGTTTTCCTCATGTCCAAAACTACTCAAGCCCAAGAGCCGCAGACACTTAGGGAAGAAGTACAGTTTTGCACTTTGAGGCTCTGTGACATCACCAGTCTTTCAAGTAGTGACTCATCAATATTCACTGTATAGGACTTTTAAAAAAATGTGTAAAATAATAATAATTCTCAGTATGTCAGGTTCTTAACATTCTGTGGCAGTTGTTCATTATTCTTTGATTACTCTCGTGGTGGAAAAACAGTGACCATTGAGTCTTGGTGCATCAGGTAGCTCCTGCTTTAAGTATGATGAGTTACAAACTGACCCCAAGTTCTGTAGCCAACAGCCAGAAGGCTATCTTCAGTCACAGGTTTGTATGGAATAGGGGGGTTTTACTCAGACTGAGTCAGAAGCTTTCCTGATTTTTTGTTTTTCTTCAGTACTAGAAATCAGACCCAGGGCCTTCACTATGTTCTCAGCTATTTTCTGTTTTTGATTTTGACACAGTGTCACTAAGTTGCCCAGACTGGGATTGAACTTGTGGTTCTCCTACCTTAGCTTCCCAGAGTTCTGGAATTACGGCACATGCATCATGCCTGGCTTTGCCTTTTGTGTGTGTGTGTGTGTTAAAATATGTATGGCTGAAAATGACCATTTTACGTGTTTTAAATGTATAGTTCCATGACATTAATTACAGTCAGTCACATTTTTGTGAAACAGTGATCACCTTCCAGCTCCAGGAGTTTTTCTCTTTCTTACAAGGAAGATGTTCACTTAATGGTGACTCCCATTTCCCTCTCCCTGTATCCCCTGGAAACCACAATTCAACTTTCTGTTAATAGAAATTTGACTACTGTAGGCGCCTCATATAAATGGAATCACAGTGTTTTCCATGTGAAGTTGCCTTGTTTTATTTTGGTCTGTCCACATTGTAGCATGCGTTAGAATTTTCTTCCTTTTTCAGTACTGAGTATTCTTCCATCAGTGTATGCATCTCACTTTGTGCATCCATTTTTCAATCAGCGGACACTTTATTTCCAGTTCCTGAGTCTTCGTAAGTTTCCATTTCCGTATCTTGGAGCTATCTAACTTGATTTAATGCTTTTTACCTCCCTAGACCCTGAATTCAACTATATCTATTCCATTCCTTTATTCAACAAATACATGTAGGAGCCTGCTCTGTACCAGCAATTGTTGTGAAAAAGCCCAGAGTCTCTCAGTTCTTGTATCTGTGCTACCCTAGTTAGTGGCCAATAGTTTTCTTATGCCTATTTAAATCTAATTAAAGTAAAATAAATGGTTTTACCAGGAGTTTCTTATGCTTACTAGTTATGTAAGTATCTACACATTATTGGACACTTGTGCAGAGATTTAGAACACAGATTTAGAACATTTTCATCATTCTAGAAACTTCCATTGGACAGTGCCTACCTAAAGGGTTTAGGAAAAGCCACATAGCAATGAAAAAGAGGACTTTACTCTTTAAACCACGTGCCTGCTAAGTTGTCATCTTCTATTCATCCAAGTTTGAGCAACAAATCAACCTATGATGATTGCTTCCCCTGCACAAGAAGACAGATTGAGCACGCAGCTCAATTTCTCTTAAGCAGTGGCGTTTTTACCCCTCAGGGGCATTCGGCAATGTGTAAAGGCTTTTTATTGTTGTCACAACTGGGATGAGGGTGAGTGGAGGCCAGGGATGTTGCTACATATCCCACAGTGTACAGGGCAGCCTTCCAAGCCACAGAGATCCGTAGCCCAAAAGCGGATAATTCCAAGCTTGGGAAATGCTCCTGCTCCAGCACAAGTAGCAGATACAAGCTGTGTGGTAGAAGCTAGTCTACAGGAGCATATCTGAGACCCCTGCAGTGGGCCCCGATTTCCTCCCTTACAGTGCATGGTGAGAAGAAAGAGTAGGAGACAACATAGTGGTACCGCAGGGATCTGCATGGCCAGTTGTTTGAGAGGAACAAAAGGCCACAAGGCAGCCAGAACCTCGGTCTTTATTGGTCACATCTGTGTCAAGGACAATGGGCGAAGGATGTTTCTGGGAACAGAAATGGTAACTACTGTGGGCTAGCAAGGAGAACAAAGCATTCTTGCAAAGATGAGACAAGAGGCAGTAAGGAAACTGTAGTTTCCCCAGCTGCCTTATCATCCTCCGCAGGTCTTATCTTGCCTTGTGAATGTCACAGTGTCATCAGCCGTAGGGCTTTCAGCTGTGACCAGGAGAAATCAGGGAATTTCCTCAATTCAATGGCTCAAACAGCGGGACAAGGACATCCTCCAGACTCAATTTATAATCTGTGCTCCCCAACAGTAGAGGACATGAAGATACAGAGAGGGACAGACTCCTAGTAGGGTTCACGGTGTCTCTGCCCTGGTTCTAGCCTCATTCATTTCCCTGGATCCCAGGAAGGACTTCAGTGTAATCATTTGACTTTTTCAGTGGGAGTATTGTGAGTCAGTCCTATGCTATGTCTGCCTAATACAGCCAATTACTGAGCAATTCCGCCTTTTAATTGCATCTTGTGTTTGCATCTTGCACAAGGTGCTTTATGAACAGCTTGGGAGAGGCAGTTCATTGTAGCACAACCACTGAGATGTTGAGACTAAATTCCAAATAAATGACTACGTTTTCCATGAATTCATGATTATTTCAATTATTCTGGTTTAGAATACTTATTTGTATTTACTATTATGTAAAATAGAGAAGATCTGTATATGTAGAATGTAGAAATTTAAAAGATTCATACAATAGAATGGGCTACAGGGTGAAGACTGATGTCCTGAGTTCTCCAGTGCTCCAGATGGAAACTGTTAGCAGTGTCTTGATCTCGTAACTCTTGATGCATGCACGAGTATAGTCCTTCTTTTTCCTCACTTCTGTTATACATAGATTATGTATTGTGAACATGTACACTCTTGTATATGCATGTTTATAGTGTACTTTCCAATTACTTAAAAAATGGAATATATATATATATTTGCTCCTTGCTTTTTACATTTAATATTTACTATATTTTTAATGTTAACTATCTTTTAGAGCTGTTTTTCCATCAACACTAAGATTGACTTTATTCTTTTCAGTGACTTGGAGTTCACTCTGAGTCAGTGTTCCATATGTAGTACATTTGGCCAGTCCTCTGCTGTTGAGTGTTACGGTTCTCTCTACCTAGCATTTTGTTTTTACAAATAATCCTGCAATGAGTAATGTATCCTTGCACCAATCATCATATGTATAGAATAAAATCCTGTGGGCTTTGCTCTTTTTTTTATGAGGTATTGCCAAATTGTTCCTTTGAATAGATGGCACCACTAACACTTTTTGCTTTTGCTGACTGTACATGGATATGTCTAAAATTTGAATTTTTTTTTCTTACCGTCTTTTCTGCCTTATTTCTCTCTTCAGCTTCCCCTCCTGTTGCCGGACTCAGGCTGGACTCATATGTTCAGGTCCAGGGTATGCTAATCGCAGAAGTGTGTTGGAGAGATGTGAGCTCTACCCCTTTCGAGAGTAATCCTGAATTTCCCCGTGGCAGCGGTGTGTGGTACTGCAAGGACTTACTTCCTTCTCCTCTTTGATTTTTGGCTCAGCCCCTTCTGGCTAAAGCCCCTTCCTCACTTTCCTCTCTTCCATTCCCCTGTAAGGCTTTTAAGAGCTGGTACTCATCTGTAGCGCCTGTGAAGTTTCAGTCTATAAGCTGGACTTGGGTGCTTGCCAGTACTTAAAGATAGGCATGGCTGGGACCCCTGCATTCCTTGCCATTTTAGAAGAGGCAGTATCTGTTTGCATGTAGTGTCAGGAAATGGGTTCCAATTGTCTGCCTTCACCTGGCATTTCCATTAGGGCTTTTAGTCGGGGGAGGGTTTCTCTCGTTTAGCTGGCAGAGGACCCAGTTTTACAGGCCATTTGTTTCTCGCTTTCCCAGCCTTGCACTCCAGTTGGGGTAACCTGTAATTTGATTCTGTGCCTGCAGAGTTTAACTGGGATACTTGGGGGGTGGGAGCTGGCCTGGGAATGTCCTTTTACTTTGACATTGTTGGCATGTCCTCCCTTTAGTACCCTTTCAGTTTTGAGCAGGAAATGACATTTCGTGTTTTTTTTTTCCTCACTCTCTTCCCAATGTTTTATTATAAAAAAGTTTAAATATACAGCAAAGTTGACAAATTTTTATACAGCAAAAGCCTGTATGTCCACTACTTACACTTTGCCATTGACACCTTAAAATACTTGTTTTACAGCCTAGTCATCCCTCTGTCCATCTTTTGGGCGCCCTTCCCTGATGGCACTTCAGAGGTGGCATGGCCTGGGGTAATTAGCAATGTGTGCTGTGCAGCCAGATTGCCAGAGTTTGAATTCTGGCTCTGGTTTACATTAACCCAGTGAGGGTGCTGAACTTCTGTGCTTTAGTGTTGTCGTCTGCAGTATGGAAATAATTGTGGCAGCATCCTAAGGTTGGGTGAGATTAAATGAATTCATGTACGAACAGCGTGTGGAACACAGGCTTCTACCTAAGAGATCAGCCAGTTAGTACATTCCAGCTAGTAAGTTTCAATTAATATTAATTTTGTGGATTAAGAAAAACAGTAGTAGGTTTCATGGAGTTTAGGGAAAAGCAACTGTAAGCCTGATACTATGCCAGACATTTTATGTGAGTTGCCTCATTCAATCATCAGAGCAATCCTAAGCTGATTATCCTCATTTGCAGATGAGCAAATTGATGCCTAGTAATTGACAGCAGTGTGTTTTAATCATAAAACTACCCTACTTCATTGGTCATACTCTCCATACTTTGTTCTTTCTCTTTTAGTCACAAATGCAGAAACTCAGGGTTTAATAAGATGGCAGAAATGTCTGTGGCTGAAAAACACCTTTATCTGAACTCTGAGATTAAGGAGGAGTCTGTTAATAGGACCTTAGACTCTTGAAGGTTGACATTATAGAAGAGAGAACACCCTGCCATTTCTTGTATTTTGAAAACACTCTGACATGAGCATTTCCAATTCAGTCTTCCTGCTGCCTGGGTTATACTGCCCTGGGTAGGAATTGCCTTGGGATATTTTGGCATTGCCATCATTCCTCTGCTGTTTAACATCTGTGGTGCTGGAAAACTACTCCTAGTCTGTTGTTTTGAGAAGTTTTGTGGAAAGGTTAGAAAATAGAAGTTAAGGTGTCTTCTCTCGGTTCCTTTGTATGCTGGACATTTTGAGGAGAAGCCACACTCTAGCTGGTCATGTTAGGGTGAAGTTTTGGCTGCAGTTCTGTTACATCTCTGAGATGAAGCACATGGGAAGTAAGTTGTGCATGCATATGTCCATCCTGGAAGAAGGAGAGTAAAACACTGTTGCTTTTTGTCTTTTCACTTGATGAGTTCCTGTCTCCATTCAGTCTTTCCTCTCTCCTTTTCCTATTAATTCTTTCTCATTCTGAGATTACCTGAAAGAATATTACAGCCTTTAAAGCCCCTCCCTGTCTAATTGAGAGACCATAGTTTTTAATGGAATTGTTTGTCTTCATTGTATTTTCTTTTAGATTTACATTATTTACTTATATTATTTTATGGCAGCTGGTTCTATATGTCTACTTACAGAGGTATAAATTTCTGCTTAAAAATTTCCATTTTAACTATGTTTCCCTACATGAAAAAGTTTTTTTTTTAATGACTGAGGTTCGGGTTGGGGACATAGCTCAGTGATAGTGTTTGTCTAGCACATGCTAGGCCCCTGGTATAATTCCTCAGCACTATAAAAATTTAAAAAAAAAGGCATAGGAAGAATGGAATTGTAAAAGAATTGTGCTTCATGTGGCATGAGCATGGGATGCAAATGACAGTTTTCCTAAAAACCATGAACCAAATCATCCGCAGAGTCTGTATGTCTGGTCTCCTTTGACAGTGGATATTCTGGGCAGAATGAACATTTACCAGTACTGTACTATACTGTAGTTGCATCTGTTTCGAAGGTTGTCAGCAGAAAGTCATTTACTCTCTACATCTGTTGCTTGGCTGAGAAAAAATTTATGCAGTGGGTTTTGGCCTCTTTGGGAGGTTTTAGAGGAAGGATAATTATGCCTGGGGGCTCGGACCACGAATGCTTGTGTCCTCATATGAAGCAGTGCCTGGTTGCTTCAGCACCTAGAAATGAGTGAGTTAGTTGGACATAGATGGTTTCCAAAAGCATTTCTCATTTGAAAATCTTTTTCTTTCCTGAGTGGCTTGGATATTTAGAATATGAGTTCTTTTGTTTAGAAACATGGAGGTTTCCTCTCAAGGGAGAAGAACATGCAGAAGGGGTGCCCTTCAGGCTGAGAGTGTAGCTCTATGGTAGAGCACTTAACTAGCAGGAGAGTGACCCAGGGTTTGATCCTCAGCACCACAAAAATAAGAGCAAAACAAACTCCTCCCCCAACCAAAAAACTGAGCTGACTGTGTTGGCACAGGCATAACATCCCAGTGGCTCTGGAGGCTGAGGCGGGGCCATTGATTGAGCCTAGGAGTTCAGAACCAACCTTGGTATCATAGCAGGATGTCCATCTCCAAAGTGGGATGGGTGCTGCCACCGATTCTCCTGAAAGTGAGTCCTGGAGAAGCCTGAGGGGCCGGCTGTGTGACTCCTAATGGTCCTTTTCAGGAGGTAAAGTTGTGCAGCCACTCAACAGAATATCAGAGTCAGAGTCAGGCAGGCACTAACAACCTAAGTGTGGAACAGAGGGAAGATGAGAGCAAGATCCTCACCAGAGAAAGGTAATTGGATACTCCCTGGTGAGAACTTGCTGACAGTTCAGGAGAATGAGAGTGGGATTGGTTGTTTTGTTCATTTGGGTTTCGGCATATAAAAGTCAGGCCATCTCTGACTTTTTGTTCATTTGGGTTTCGGCATATAAAAGTCAGAACCAGTGACCCATTTTCCTGCTCTGAGGAGCACTCTGTTTCATTGGCTTCCTGGCCTTAGGGATATGAGGTCCTATTTGGGAAGTCCTGGTGATTTCACCTGAACTACTTGTCCCTTATAAGGTCTGATTTTGCTGTCAGTAGGGAAGTGACTTCCTCCCGTGGTTCAGGGCTCCCCTGCTTCTGCAGGTTAGCATTTGGCTTCTCTCTGCTCCTAATGGTCTCTTGGTTCCTGTGTGGATCTCTGACACTGAGGTTGTCACTGGGGACAGAGGTGCACTGTGCCTGAGCCAGGGGACACTGAGAGAGATAAGCTGGTCCGCTTCTGTACTTCATGGGTTAAAATTGTGTGTCTTCTCAGTTTGCAGGATGATACTTCATAGCTTCCTTGTAGAAAAATGATAAAGCTTGATTTTACCAGTTAAAAATAGGGGTTGAGGGCCTAGGATATGTGTCATCAGCACAAGTGCATGCCTGGCAAGTACAGAGTCCTGAGTTTGAATCCCAATACCAGAAAAACAAAAAAGCATATAGAAGAACATATGCTTTGCATGTGTGAGGCCATGGTGGTGGTGGGCACCTCAGTAGAGGACTGGACTCGCAGAGAGGTTACACGCCAGGATCCAGGAACCTGACTGCCTGCTCTCTGTAAACCCTGGCTGAGCCACCTATAGCCAGTGTTCTTCGGCAGCTTTGTTAAGCTTTAGGAGCTGCAATTTTCTGAAATGAAAAAGTGTCGATCATAGTCTATACGTTTTGTTAAATACCAACCATATCCCTGGGGCTGTGCTTGACCTGGAGATAAACATATATAAAATAGGAAAGGGTCTCTGGCCTTGTGGGATGTTTTCCCTCTTTTTTAAGGTTGCTATGAGATTTAAATAAAATAGTGCCTATAAAATGGCTTGACATAGGACTTTTAAAATTATAAAGCAGTTGTTATGGAAAAATTATGAGCCGTCCATCTGTCTTAGACTGGATTGTCATTATGTTAACAATAGAACTCTTGTGTTCCTTACTGGGCATTGAACCCAGGGCTTTGCACTTGTCAGGCAAGTACTTTACAACTAAACTACATCCCTAGCCCTAAAAACAGGACTCTGACATTTTAAAATCAGTATTTTAAAAAATATATTTTGTACGCAGTGCTTTAAAAGTTCTTTGAACTTTATCTGCTCATGAAGTCTTAATTTCTCAGTCACTGTGTTGTGACTGTCTAATGGACATTTTAAGAATCTTTTTCCTTCTTTTCACTTCAGTTTGCTTCTCTTGAGATAGGGTCTTACTCAGATTCCCAGGTTGACCTTGAACTCCTAGGCTCCTTAACCTCCTGCCTCAGCCTTCTGAGTAGATGAAGCTATCGGTGCATGCCTGACTCTACCACAGTGGACATTTTGAGGAAACAGAGCTTATCTTTGTAACCATCTAGGAAAACCCATTGCGTGTGCATGCGGGTGCGTGCATGTGTGTCTCCTGGAGGACTTGAATGTGCTTGGAGGATACAGTTGAGAATGTTTGTTCATGAGAAAAAACAAAGCAGATATGCTTACTTCTTATCCTGAAACTAATATAAGGAAGGTATAGAAAAAAACAACTTCTTGATGGGTGAGTACTATGGTAAGCTAAATCATGGAAACTGTTCTGTGACCTTTTCTAAATCACTTAGCTGATTATTCAGGTAACTTTCTAATGCTTAGTATTAACCAAGCAGTTTGCTGTAGGCGTCTTTCTTCTTGACACAGTGGAACATTTCTGATGTTTATGTGGCAAGATTTTATTAAGGGAAAGCCTGACAGAAAGGTCAGGTGGAAGAGGAATGGAGTCTGTCTTTACTGGAAAGTTGGTCTCTTTTGAAACATTTAAAATAGGGGCCGGGTGTTTAGCTCAGCGGCTTAAGTGCTTGCTTGGCAAATGCTTGGTTGTGAGTTCAATTCCCGGCACCAAAAAAAAAAAAAAAATTGCCATGAATTGATTTGGGTCTCTGATACCAGTTCAGCTCCTGACTGTATTGCCTAGGAAGATTCCTGTTTCCATACACTGTCTTTGTAAGGCATGATCTAAGTGCTAGACCTTCATTATGATACTAATATAGTCAAAGGCCTCCATTTTAATACTGTTTCCCAAGATAGCCAGCACAGCATGTACTCAAAGGTACTTCTGTGTTATAGCCAACCATGTTAAATACACGTATTATTTTTCAGAAGATTTTCTTTGGGAGCCTGGTGTCATGGAAATTCAAAAGGTTATCTGGGATTTCGTGGTAGCTCAAGACATAGAAGCAACCTAATATCACTTATCATTCATGTAGTCTGTCAGCATTTGTGGATCTTTGCCGTGTCAGGCTGTTCTGTGCTCTGCCCTGCCAACAGTGTGAAGAAGACAGATGAGTCCCTACCCATGGAGAGCTCGCAGCACCATGAGGAGGTGTGGAAAGGTGGCAAAGGTGACCTGGGAATAGGAGACGAGGAAGGAGTGCCTGCTACTAAGGCACTGATGCACATTTCTTAGAATTTTTTTTTTTTTTTTTTTTTTTTTTTTTGTGTGTGTGTGATCACATAGGAGCAATGAGAGGGAAATTACAAGGGAGAAATGAGATTAAAATGGGTAAAAGGTACTGAGAAGCCTCTTCTGCCTAAGGAAACCCAGTTCTGCTTAAGGAAAATATACTGTAGAGTGGCACTTTTGTTCATGAATGCTTTTGTTTGCAAATAATTTGGTTTTATTTGCAAACTCTGTATTGGGTGACAAACACAAATGTGACCATCTTTTCCAGAATTATGAAATGAATTAAATTCTTGAGTCGAAGTACCACTGTGCTTGTGTGGGCAATGTGATTTATGATTCCAGATTTGAATGTTGGTGGGATGATTTCTGCCCTCTGTGATTGTAGATAAAACACTGTAATTATGGTTTAATGGCTTTTTCACCCCTTTGCAGTGCTTCCACAGGTCATATCTCCTTTTAATTTGTTGACTAGAAGGACCAGTAAGATGCCAGTCTTCCTGCAATTGTTGGTTCTTGTAAGTTAAAAAAACCACCATAAAGACAGGTTTTCTCCATCCCTCTTCTTCAGAGATGTCTGTTATATTTCTAATGCATCTGTACAGTGTGAACTCTGACTTGGTTGTTGAGGCTAAGTGAAATGGCTGGAGATTTTCCCAGCAGCAGGCTAAAACAGAATTGTCTAGACATCCCTTTCCTCTTATCTTGTCAGGCCTTTCTGAGAGTTTTTCCACATGGGGAATACAGGCTCAGAGGAAAATCAACCTGACTGACTAAAATCTCATCTGGGATACGTTTAGATCTCTCATAAAAGGTACAGGGCTGTGGTTGTTGGTCTGAGAACAGAAAGACACTTGTCTCTTTTATAGTTACTATTAAAAAGAATCCAACCCCTTGTCTATTAGGACTTTTAGTAAGCTCCTATTATGCGCAGACATTATACTGTGTCCTGGGAAATCTGTGATGGGCAGAAAAGTGATATTGTTTGTGGTGAACCAAGTAAAAAAATTGTGCAGACTGGAGTGTGATGACGGAAGACCAGTAGTAGTAAAGGTACCACATTCTCAGGCAGCACAAGATGGAGGCATCAGACAGTACAAGGGAAAGGGAAATGAAGGAAAGCTTGAACGCAGTGAGCTTGAGATAAGTTAGAAATACATTTGAAATTTAATCAGATTAAAGGGTTAGTAATCAAGCTATTCAGGGTTTTAGGGTCTATATCCTTTGGAACTACCACATCCCTCAGAGACTTCCAGAGAGCCAGAAACCTTACTTGTGCTCTTGCAGTGGGGAGATGCACTAGAATTCTTTTTATATTTAACAAGAGATCAAAATGTATTTTTGCTCACAAGGACCAGAACATAGATTTTTTTTTAAAGCTCTCCTATATGGCTAAATCACCCAGAACTCTTGTCATTTTCTGTATAGCTGTTGGAAACAAATCTAGCCACGGGGAGAAGGACATTGAAGACCAGGCATATCACCTTTTTCCTATAGTTACTGCAGAGAATGGTCAGTTTTCAACCTTTTCTCTGGCTGTTTTATGCCAAGATACTAAATGATTCTGCTTTTGCTATAAACCTGGGCCTGGGGTATCTAAGTCTCTTTTTGAAAAGGATTGCCTGTGTATCTCTTTGTTGTCACAGTAAGCTATTTAAATAACTATTTGATCACAATAACTATTTGAATGTAAATAGTTTAAAATACTGCTCAGCTGAAATTTGAAGGCACTAACATATCCTCCACTGGGTAGTTCTGCACGTAAAGAATACTGAACGAGTTTTAGAATGACTTAGGTTGTGCTTATTTTGTCGTGTACCAATCTCAAAACCTTGGTTTAGACTTTGAGGTTTTTTTGAACATCCTTCCTTGGCTTTTGGCCGAGTATGTAGGGAGAAGGAAGTCGTGTAATACGTAAATCACAGTGGCTGGGTTCTCAAAAAGTCAGCCTGCCTGGGCCAGCAGTACCAGCCCAGGTGGAGCTTTGCTGAGGCCTCAAGGCCCTGGGAATGCTCCTCCACCCCTCCAGAGGTGACATCTCCTGACTTTATCTCCGTAATGAGTTCTGGGTGTTTTGGAAATCTGTGTGAATGAAGTCACTCAGTATCAGTTCTTTTGATACTGGTTTTGTTCCTACCATTATGTTGAGGGTTGTCCATGTTGCAATGTGGCTGTAGTTCATTCATTTTGATTTCTGCACAGTTAATAATGTGCATATTTGTACATTTTCCTATGTATTCTCCCTTCAATGATATTTATGTTGCTTGTAGTTAGGGACTATATGAATAATGTTACTGCAATGATGACCATAGGTGTCTTTTGCTGTGCATGTACTATTATTTCTTTATGATGTGCCCTAGCTTTGTTGTATAGTCATACACTGTGCATTTATCTGATTTCAGTAAATAATCCCAAACTGTATTCTGAGGTGGTTCAGTTTACATTTCTTACATTTCTAAGTACAGTTTCTAGTACTTAACATGCTTGCCGGTGTTTGGTAGGGACAAGTTTAACTTCAGCTGTCTAAAATTGTGGCTACTTTGAATTGGTGACTTTCACGGAGGATGAAAGAATTTAGGATGAAATTTGGACCCCAGAAACCTCAAGTATCTTCAGCCAACAACCCAGGTGAGGGGCCATTCAGTGATTGGGGCTTTAACTCTTGATCTTTTTAATCTCAACTTCTAGAATCTTTTCATAACACAGTCCAAATGCCACTGTCAAACTCTAAAACCTAGACAGTTATTTAATCCCTGTGAACTTCAGTCCCTTCATCTGCAAATCGAGAGTCATTTAACATTCCTCATGGGTGTGGAGGGTCCATCCATCATGCTGCCAAAAAGCCCTCAGGTTTTGGATGTAGTCATTATAACACAGAGGTGGGGAAGTCCTTCTCTTTCGAAGGAATAAATGGCTGGTGGTGACGTTGCTCTGAAACACACCCATGTTTATTTTAGTTTCTCTATTTTTAGGGGAAATAAAGTCATTTCACCAAGAGCAG
This sequence comes from Hydrochoerus hydrochaeris, assembly GCA_004027455.1. NCBI lineage: Eukaryota > Metazoa > Chordata > Mammalia > Rodentia > Hydrochaeridae > Hydrochoerus > Hydrochoerus hydrochaeris. The sequence continues at coordinate 290,294 of PVLA01000698.1, forward strand.
TAGACGTCAAAAGCTGGTGCATCCTGTCTGGAGCTGCCTCTTGGGTTTGATATTCGAATGTGTGTGCTTTGAAGGATGGCTTGTTTATTCTGCAGCAGCCCTGTCCACATGCCTCCGTCCCCGGGCTGCCCTGCATGACACACACAGGGCAGCAGGGAGGAAATCATCTTCAGCTTGTGTTTTGACGCAGCGTGGTTTTATTTTTCTATTGTCAACTCTCTGCATCCTCTGCTGAAAACAAAACACAGCCCTGCACCGTGGGTAGATATTGTAACTGGCAGCCCCAGTGTGGCTGCTGCTCTTCTCTTCTGGCCTACAATTGCTTAGGGACCAGGATTGCCACCCTGCAAACTCCATAATGGATGTTCTGATGTTCTCAAGTCAACTGAAGCAATTCCAGAAGTGAAAAATCCAGGACAAATCTTATGAGGGAAATAATGAGGCGTTTTAAGGAGGAAAAGATGGAAAAGGGGGACAGGGCTTGTGTTTCCTCCTGCAGCTTCCAGGCTCTTCAGAGGCACCCTGGTGTCACTGCAGGTGAGAACCGTGTTTCTGAACCCAGGCCTGCCTGGCTTCACATGACCTGTGGCACAGTGCTTCAGGGACACCAGTCTAGGGGGTTCAGGGGGTTGCATCCTGGAATCAGGGTGCTGTGACGGTTTGACCTGGCAGAATTTGTAATTAGGTTATTTTTTCATTGGTAATTAGGGTTTTTTTTTTTATCAGTTTAAAGAATTACATATCAAGTACATTTTCTTCACCTCTCCCTTCTAGCTCTGTCTTTTTCTACAGCCTTGTCTTTTATTTTTCTGTGTTTCATTTCTTTTTCTGACTCATCTTCCAAAAAGTACGTAAAAAGCTACATGAGAGGGAGTTTAAAACTCATGGTCTCTGAACTTACACAACAAACAGTATGTGTGCTCTTACAAACTGAGCAATTGGGGTGAATTACTTTCTCTAAGTTGCAGTTCTTTCGTTTCTCAGTGGAGACTATGATGATGCCATTTGTTGTGAGAATCAGGTTAAAAGTGGGAACCATAAAGGAGACACATGATGCATGCCTATGAGCCCAGCACTCCAGAGGCTGAGGTGGAAGGATTGTGAGTTCAAGGTCAGTCTGGATTACCTAGTGTGACCCTATCCAAAACCAAACAAAACCAAACAAAACACCCCAGAACTACAGTTGTGTGAATTGCAAAACTAATAACTACTCTTGCCTAGCAGTTACTCAGTGCCAACCTCTTCTGAGTATTTGGCATTTATCAATTCTCATTCTTGCAACTGACCCTGTGTGTTAGGTATTCTCAGGTCTAGGTGAGAAAACTGAAGCAGTGACTACTGAAGTAACCCCAGTAAAATGACTCAGTTAACAGGTGACGGCTACAGCCGGGATGTGAATGAGAAGCGGTTAGTCGCAGTCCTAATACAGTCAATTTCTCACTGTCCCTCTTGTCTTATACCTCACCACTCATTCTCTTCTCCAGAGATAACTTTCACAGTTTGGCATTGAAGCAACAGGCCCACGATTCTGAAGCCCACGGTATGTGCAACTTGTGTATTTTATGAGCCACTGTCATTACCTGTAGCTCTGTCTAGGTGAAAATTCACTCATTTGACAAGAGTTGGCCATGCTGCCCAGACCCCAGAGGGAGTGGGCTTTCTTTTGGAGCAGCTCAGTTCTGGCTGGCTTGCTGCCTAGGACCTGGCTTTCTTTCCCACAAAATAACTTCTGAGAAAAACTGTGGGAAACAAATGACTTCAGAGGGTTTTAGAAACAAAAACGCAGACTCTAACAAATTTCATCTGGCTCCAAAATGTTGTTATCCCAGATCCTGAAAATATTTTCTTATAGGATTATTCCCTCAAGGTTGTTAATCTGAGAATGATCGAGGCCTAATAGACCTGACTTTTTTGCCCCTGGTATTGGAATCTTGTGTATTTGAGTGCTGGAATGTGGGGGTTGAAATAAAAATATTTCTCTGGAGGAAATGAAGTCATTTTATTTAATATTATAGCTACTATTGGGGCACTATCATTACAGAAAGGGAATGCCAGTTCACACAGCCAAGATGAAGCTCTTAAATTAGTCCGAGACCTTTCACAAAGCAGCAGTAGGTTTTCAGTGCTACAAACGTGTATTGAGTTGTGTTTATCCTAAAGATTTTTTGCTGTAGCTAAATTTTACCTAATAAACATTGTCTTTCTGGATCATTGTTATTGTAGCATTATCTGATTCTGCTTTCAGTGATACAGAGCAGCAGCAAGCTGAGATGCTTCTGCACTGAGTTTACTGTCTGAGCAAGGCTATTCTGGCCTGGTAAGCCAGAGAACTGGGAGACAAACCTCCATTTGTTCACTGTGGGAGGAATGTGACTGTGCACCTGCCTTCCTAGTTACACCTGTAGAGCAGGTCGCCCTGCTGAAACCCTGGTGCCAGGCTCTGGCAACTGAATGTCAATAGGACTGGACTTGGAGGACTGAGGTTTCTGTGTTCTCCTCTTGCTGCTTAAGCCTCAAGTATGTGTGTAATCTCAGATATGCTCATGTGGTAAAGTTGAAACTTGGCTTATTATCTGGGCTAGATTCTCCCAGAGCATATTTTAGATAAGATTAGAAAAAATGCTAGGCCTGGCATGAGCTGTACTAAGATATGGAAGAGCTTTATCTTGCCTTACAAAGAAAGATGTGGTTTAATTTGCCAGCCTTCTTGCATGTAGGCCAGAAGGTGTAAAGAAAGTTTTTTTTTTTTTTTACCTTATCTGGTTTAAATTTTTCAGCAAGTGATTTGGAAGCAAGAACAATGGTGACGCTTAGGTTGGCTCATTTGTAATGAGCAGAATCTTAGGGTTCCACATTCTTTTTATATTGCCCATTTCTTGGAACCATCACAGACACAGCTGTCTCTGTTGGAATCCCTTAATCTTGGTCAAGGTGCTTAACCTCTCTCTGAGTTTCGGTTGTCTATTCTGTAAAAAGGAGATAAAATTAGTAGTACTCAACTCATAGTATTGGGTTTAGGAGTTAATATTTGCAGTACTTGGAATTGTTCCTGGCACATGATGTTATAAACGTGTTTGCAAATGAAAATAAACAATGGAAAATACATTACCTAGTTAATTGTTTGAAGCACCACTGATATTTTTGATGTGGTCTTTCTGATTGCTGAGTATTCATTCAACTACAGTAAAAGTCATCCATCCAAAGAATAGTTGGTATTTAGGTGTTTTTTTTTTTTTTTTCCTTCTAAATATATTGTCCTTGGTGTTCTTCCTGTTCCTTTTGCAAGGCAAAAGTATCGGAAAACAACAAGTGCTGCATGCACTTCCTTATAATATTGCTTTGGGCATGTTCAAAAACAGGAATTATGAATCATGAATAATAAATTAATAGGAATGAGCCAAGGTAAAATGATGTCCTAGGATGGGAGATCATTGTCAGACTCACAGATTCATTAGATACTAAAACAACTTTCTAACTTGTTGTTCATGGGTCCCCAAGAGGTCTCTGAGTAGAAATTAGGGGATCCATAAATTTGGACCGGGTAAAAATATCTACATTTTTACTCATCCCTAGCTGGTATTAATGTAGTCAGTAACCCAGGGGGTGGCATATGAAATAACTATGACTTGGTCATTAATAGGAATCTTAGATATTTTACTGTCTTATGGTCTCACTTATGCTTATAAGTTCCTTAGAAATTACAGTAGTCATTAGACTCATCACTATAGTTCACTAGTACTTTCAGAAAAGGCACCTTTGTATTATGTTTATCTTAAAGATATTTTGTTGACTTATTTTAGTATAATTGGTTCCCTCTGTACTTTTTCTTACACATTTTACCCTTTATCATTTATGAATGTTGTCTAATCAGTGCCAGAGACTGATTAGACTGCCAAAGGAATCCAGGCACAAAAAAGATTTTAAAAGTTTTAAAACTCGGAAGGCTTAAGCATATTTGAATCTCTAGAGTAACACTCTCCAGTAGAAGTGTAATGTAAACAACATACAACTTAAAGTGTTCTAGTGGCTACTTTGAAAAGAGTTGAAAGGACAAAGTGAAGTTAATTTTAATGATGTATTTCATTCACATGAACATATATAAAATAGCATTTCAGCAGGTTGCTAGTATTACAGTTACTTATGAGATTTTTTTTTTTTTTACTTTTGACTTTTTGACTTTGACTTTTCTTCCATGTATTTGAGTCAGATGTGGGTTTATACTTGGAATCCATCTGGATTTGGATGTGACAGTTTCACTGATACACTTATATCTGACAAAATTCTGTTGTAAGTATGGATTTGGGGGATTCTAAACACAGTGAAAAGTTTTGCATTAACTATGTTGAGTGACTTAAATTCAAATGAATGAAGATAAAATTTAAAGATACAGTTCCATAGGCACACAGCAAGTCCCCAAGGGCTGCATAGGGCTGCTGGTTACCTGGCTAGACTTTGCTTCTCATGAGATTGGACACAGAACTGTCCCCAGAAGAGCATAGTGCTGCACAGGGGCTTGGGGACATTTCCCAAAGACCCAGCACATGCTCTTCCTGATGCTGATGTGGTTAGTGAACCAAGTGCCTGTTTAGGTTCTCTCCTTTAAGGCATCACCTGCGTTCTGCATGTCCCTGAGTAGGCTGTGACCCTTTGGTGGTGACCACAGTACTTGGTTTCTTTGGGGGGTGGGGCTGACCCTGGGAAGCATTTCCATTTAAACGATGGCTTTTGTAGATCAGTTGTAGGTGGAATTTTATAATTATCATTCCAGGTGGCTGAGGAGGGATTTACAAAGTCTCGGAAAATTTCTATTTTTTTTTTTCCTTGAACAATCTGTGATATAATCCTGGAGATTGATTTATATGGAGTTTTTTTTATTCCTTTTTTTTTTAATAGTTTGTTCCAGAAGTGGTAATCTGCTGGACATAATCTAACCTTTTTATTAGTTGTCACATGATGGATCATTCTTTGACTGTCACTCAACAGTGAAGGCAGGGTATGAGCCTATTCTTTAGTCTGTGAGACAATGAGAAGGTCTACACATCCACAAGGAGGACCCTTCTCTCTAAAGGACTCCTTCCTCCCAGACCCCTGACTAATATTAGGACTGTCTGTTTCTTTCCAGAAGTGCTCTGTGACCTTGAGCTAGATGATTATGTTGTGGGAAAAACATGGTCTCACAACATTGAGGAATAAAGTCCTGAACCAAGGTTAGAAGTTAGGAGAGTCTTACTGGAAATAAAGAGCAGAGCAACTCCTGGATTTCCTGGAAGGGTCCTCGCCTTGTGGCCACTGAGGCTCTTTGTCAGGAGTAATTTATAGAACACAGTCACAGTGTGGGTATAGCGTGGGTTAAACTATCAACCTATAGGATTACAGGTATGGTCCCTTGGCTGATACTGACTCAGTAGGGAAGCCAGTCACATAGTAAGGGCAGATGATAAGAACAAAGGCATTCGGGGAGTATGGGTCCAGATGTTTCAGCCACCCTTCTCCTCTGATGTCTTGCTGGGGTGTGCCTCCCAGGTTGTGCTAATTAGTGCAATCTCAAGTTGCTTTTGGTCTGTAGGATGCAGGCAGGCCTGGCTGTTTTGGCCGTCTTGAGGCTGGGCACTCCTCAGATTCTCCTTCAGCCGCAGCTGTGTGTCTTGTCTCCTGTGCTGACTTCATCGAAGGCCTCATCACTCTGTGACTGCATTTTTTTTTTTTTTTTTTTTTGAGATAAGGTCTCACTATGCAGTTCAGGCTGTGTCATAGCTTTCACTGGTCTCAAACTTTCGATAATCCTCCTGTTTTCAGCTTCCTGAGTGCTGGGATTAGCATGCGCCTGCCTGTTAATTTTTTATCAATGATATTTTTAGCAATTACTGAGTTATCCTTTGTATGCTGTAGCTCTACTTTCATTTCTTGTTTGTCTGACTTGGTAGTCAATGTGTCTTTTTCATTTCTTTTGATTAAAATTCACATAGTGTGGAAGAAAATGAACCAATAGTGTTGCTAGTTTAAACATAAGAGTTTAAGAAATTTTATCCTTCATAGAAAAGTATTAGAACTTTGGAGTAGAGATTCAGATACTACAAATAAGGAGACTCCACCCGTGTCCCTGTGATGTATCTTGGCACTGGAGAGGGAAAAGTGAGCAGTTTGGAGCCTTTAGAGCCCTGAAAGTGTGTCTCCTGTCAGTTGAGCTGGACCGTTTGTTGAATATTACACTGTTAGAGCATCTGAAAGAGAAAAGACATGTTTCTTACTCTTGAGTCAGGCACAAGACTTGAGCAAGTCTACCTGGTAATAACCATGAAAGGTATATTTGCAAGTAGATTTTATTGCAGGCAGCTGAGTTAGTTAAAAATATTATAGGAGTGAGACAGGGTTAGGTCCTCAAAGGAGCCAGTACAGATACCTTGCAACTGTGGGGGAGACAGATGCCTCCTGCTTTGGGCCAGGCCTCAAGACAAAGCATCAAACAAATGTATCTACATCCTAAAGAGTGATATTCTAATTAGTTCCCTATCACCCTGGAGTCTCTATCCCATCCCCCTAGGGGAAAGGTCACAGCTCTAAGAATGCCGGCTTCCTACATTGACTTGCTTTCCCATTTGTCCCTAAGGTAATCAATTTTACCTAAACTATTA